>MU190599.1:0-33134 GCA_016904865.1 Pissodes strobi
ATATGGAAACATTTATTTTGAAAACTCTTAAAATTTAACGGTATACAGGGTGTCGCGAAATTAGTGGACGAAACATCAATCATGTATTTATCGGTCAAAAATAACTAAAATTTTTCTTATAAATATAAATCGGGAAGGGAGCTAGAGCCCCTTAAAAATGGGCCCCAGAATATGGTTTTCTTTAATTATTTCCGAAACGGTGTAAAATAGTTTTAAAATTTTGGGATTCTACTAACTTTAATATTCTGAATTTAAAAATGGAATTAAAAATATAAAATTTTAGTCAGGTGCGAACATTTTAGGGGGTGAATCAAAAAATTAACTTTTTTTGGCCTAACTTTTTATATATTTTTTCTTCTAATTTTGAAAATTTGAATTTTTTTTTGCAAAAAAGTGCCTCTTAGTTTGATTCGCTAGGACGCAGCGTTTTGAGAAAAACGGATTTTAAAGTATACTGACTGCCAAAAACGGGTGTAAAATGAAGATTATAATTTTTGATATTCCCCAAAAATTCCTTTTGACGTTACAAAACTTCATATTATTATAAAATAGTAGAAACACTAGTTCCATAAAAAAGTTATGACAGATTTCCAAAATTTGATAAACTATAGCATTCAATTTACACCCATTTTTAGCAGTCAGAATACATTTATAATCCGTTTTTCTCAAAACCCTGCGTCCTAATGATACGAAATAAAAGGCACTTTCTTACCCAAAAAAAAATTAAATTTTCAAAATTTGTAAAGAAAATAGAAAAATAACCCACAAAAAAAGTTGACGTTAATTTTTTATATTCACTCCCAAAATGTTAAGCACCTGACCTGACTAAAATGTTCTATTTCTTATTCCATTTCCAAATTCTAGATATTAAACTTAGTGTACTTAGGGGAATTCCAAAATTTTAAAACTCTATTTTACACAATTTTGGAAATAATTAGAAAAAAAAAACATCTTTAGGGGCCCACCTTTAAGAGGCCCTAGCTCCCGTAGGGGGCGTTTCCCGATATATGTTTATAGAAAAAATTTAAGGTATTTTTGACCAATAACTACAGGGCTAATGCTTCGTCCACTAATTTTGTGACACTCTGTATAGGTATACGTATATACTGTATAAATGGATATGGTCAAAGGTGGCCATTCATCATTTAATATACTAATCTAACCCGGTTGTACCAGAAGCAGATATCCAGTTGTTTTAATGGATACGCGATGTTTTATTACCTTGTAGATATTACGAAAAATGTGAAAACTCATAGCTGTTTATTGCTTGGAAATGGCTCAAAATAAGTTATCTACATAATTACATATTATGTACATAACAGTATAACCTTTCTTTTAGAATCTCAAAAAGAAGCAGCCCAATTTAAAATAAACAAGTGTTATACCTGGATTTGCACGATTTTTCAATTTTCTGATTGATTGGACCCCGTTGGCATAAATTGCCAATAACATACATAAAAATTTGAATTTTTCAGAAAAATAAATTTTGAAAATTCAACAAACAAAAATATTTTTCGAGACCGAGACCGAGACCGAGAGTCTCGTTACCTTGGTCTCGGTCTTGGTCTCGGTCTCGATAGGTAAGTCTCGGTCTCGGTCTCGATTCTAATTTCCAGGTCTCGGTCTCGGTCTCGGTCTCGTTTTCGAGACCGAGACCGAGACAAGACCGAGACCGAGACCTTAGTCTCGCGAACCCCTAATGTAGACCATTGAAAGTCCATATCAACGAATATTTGAACAGAAACAATTCTGCTTTCGGAGAACATTTGCGCAATCATAACCACAACTTCAGTCCTCATTCCGATTCAAAAATTTCATCAAAAAACTTGAATAGGCTGGATTTCATGGAGGACATCGAGATCCACAGCGAGCTGCGTACAAACAATCATTGTCTCAACACTCAGGTCAATCTCAACAGATCTTACATTCCATTACACAGAAGGCTTCTCGACTGAATTAACTTTTGCCCATACACTTGGAGATTGGGAGGGCCGCTTGATCAAGCATTTTTTATTTCAAATAAGTTCTCCTATTTTTTACTACAGCAATGTAATTTTATTTTATTTTATTTTATTTTTATCTTTCATCTGTCTTCCTCTTTCTCTATCTTTCAAGTTGATTTAGCTTAGGCTATATTTATCTCTTCTTAAGTTAGTTTGGGTTAGTTTGGGTTAGTAGGAGTTGAGTTAACTTAGGTTATTGTCATCTTCTTTCTTTTCTGTTCTATCCGTCGAGTTGAGTTAGCCTAGCCTAACCTCATCTCTACGTTAGCCCTCTATTTTCACTTGATCAAGCATTTTCTTCCTTCCAAACCAACTTTCAAGCCACCGCAAACATTCAACCGAATTTTCAAGTATTCAATTGCAAATTAGCCATTTAATACGTATTATGGCATTTGGTTAGTCTCATCTGGCGTAGTAGCAACTCCTTTTGTATTTTAGGTTAATTTTAGACCACTGCAGTAACTTTATCTGATTTTATCTTTCAACTTAATACTTGTCTTTTTAAAACTCTTAAAATTCAAAATTACCGCCGTTTTTCGGCATATAAGCGTCATCAGTCTGTCTGTCAAGACTGTCAATAGTGACAGTCGGCACATTCAATGTGTCATCTAAAAGCACTGACAAGGGGTTCTTTTACTTACTTTCAGGTAACACTGATGATGGCTACGGCCGAAAGCGCTCTGTTACGCTCTTCATGATTCCTTTTGGATTAAAATTTGCATGATATACAAAGATTGTTTCATTACTATCTTTCGTACATGCATACAGCCTTTACCCTTCATTTAATATATATAGAAGCCCGATTCCGACCTCTTTGCACTCTTTTTTTCAAAGTTTTATTTTTGGTTAAGTCATCAAAATTATTGCTCTCGTAGTTTCGCAAAAATGATATATTGATAACAATCATAGTTGAATAACCACTAGCTAACGATGCGGAAGATGACCATCTATTATATATTCTACGAAAAAAAGTGTAGGAATCATGTCCGGAGTTTTTTTTTGGTTCGTAGATTTCCCAGACTCGATTATCACTTGATGACTTGCCCTAATATGTTGCCTCCTCGTCCAAAAAAAAAACCAACATACTTTCTAGAGTGTATTGTTACGTAAAGTGCATAACTAAGCCAGATAGATAGACTTCAATGACTTTGAAATAGAAATACCATGATAAAAATCATAAGGCTAGATAGTAATAATAGACATACGGGAGGGGTTGTAATTTTATTCAGAATGACATAAAAATAATTAAAATTGAAAGGTATAATAATCAGAAAAATTATTGGTTTCTTGTAGTCAATATATATTTGGATGGTAAAGTGTATGTTTTGGGTAATCTGTATCAGTCCAACATTGGATGGTTCTTATGTATCCGCCCGAGGTGATCAGAAGGTCCTAAATATCTTCTTCTTCTTCTTCTTGAAATAGGCTTTCAGCCTGTTTTTCCAGCTTTAAGGAGTTTCTTGCGACGTCGACATCCAGCTATCCCTCCACCTCTTTGGTGGTCTGCCTGGCGGTCTTCTAGTGTGTGGTTTTCCGTCTCTCGCAATTTTAGCAATTCTATCGTCTTGCATTCTGTTAATGTGTTGGTTCCACTCTCGCCGTCTCTGCCTCGTCCATCTTACAATGTCCTGTATGTCGTACATTCGTCTTATTTCTTGGTTGGGTATTCTGTCACGTAGCGTGTCCCGTGATACTTCGGAGCGTTCTCATATCTGCCGTTCGGGTTATGCATTTGATTCTGCTGGTGTCTGCCCTGGCTTCTGCGGCATATGTGATTATTGGCCTCACGCATGATTTATATATTCTAGTCTTTGCTTCTATTTTTAGGAACTTGTTTTTCCATATACTGTCTTTCAAACATCCGGCTATTCTAGAGGCATTATCTATTTGATTCTTTACCTCAGATCTCATGTCTACCCCTAAGTATCTGAAGGACATCACGTGTTCTACTATTTCGTCGTTAACAGCTAGTTTGCATCTTCTGAGCTCTTTTGCTACAACTAGTGATTTTGTCTTCTTTATCGCAATCGACATATTGTAGCATTTTGCTGTCAGGTAAAATTGATGAAGTAGTCTCTGTAGTTCATCTTCGTTTTCTGATATAATTACTGCGTCATCTGCGTAGCACAGTATTGTTATTTCTCCTTTGGTTAGTTCTGTAACCATGCCCTGTAACCCGTCTTTTATTATTTCATTCATAATTAGAGAGTCTCCCTGTCTTATTCCTGTTGATATGGGCACTTATTGGGTCAGGCTGTTGTTCACAAATATTCTGGTCGTTGTATTGGTGTTCATGTTTGCAATTTCTTCCGGAATGTTGCCCTGTCTCATTATGGTTGTGATGTCATTCAGCCTCACTCGATCAAACGCTTTGCTTACGTCTATGAAGCACATATACGCCGGTTTCTCGTATTCGATTGATTTCTCGATTATTTGTCGAAAGATGAATATGGCGTCTGTGGTAGATCTGTTTTTCCTGAATCCCTGTTGTTCTTTCTTTATGGGTATGTATTCTGAGATGATACCGCATATGATTTTCGTGAATAGTTTCATCACGGAGCTTAGAAGAGTTATTCCTCTGTAGTTTCCTGGTTGTTTTTTGTAGCCTTTTTTGAAGATAGGGATAGTGATACTTCTCTTCCAGTCGGTTGATATAGTTGTTTCATTTAAGAGCTTCTGGTAAAGACTGGCTAGTTGTTCGCTTAATGGGTTACCTCCGTACTTTATCAGTTCGTTGTTCAATTCGTCCATCCCTGGGGCTTTCCTGTTTTTTAGTTCCTTGGTATATTTTTCTACTAGTTCGTGGTTGATATGGGTAGTTGCTTCTGCCATTGTTGGTTTTTCCTGGTGTTGAGTCTCATCTTCGTCTAACATTTGTTTGAAGTGGTATATCCATGCCTCTCCCGGGATAGTTGTTACTGTTACATATTCGTTGACTTCGCATTTCCTTCGTCTTATCAATCCCCAGATCTTCTTTTGGCTGCCATAGAGGTTATGTTCCATATCCGCAGGAAGGTCTTTATTCGTCGTATTTCTGCTTGCACTCTGTTCCTTATTTCCTTGTATGGTATCCACTCTTCCGGTGTTCTGTTATTTAAGTACCTCAGGTAGGTTTCTCGTTTTTCTCTTGCCATTTGGTTTTCTTCCGGCGTGAACCATGGTGTGTTATGTTTATTCAAGTTTTTATTTATCCTCCTTTTGCCCAGTGATTCATTGGCGGCAGCCTCGATGTGTAATTTGACTTTATCCCAACTGGCTTCCACGTCGGCCTGGTTCAAGATTGGCTCTGCTCTGATCATTTGGTTCAGTCTTTTTTCGTATAAGTCCTTCACGGTTGGATCATTGATGGATTCGATGTTCAGTTTGTCTACGTAGTTAGGTGGTGCCTTCTTTTTTAATTATGTTGTTAGTCGTAGTTTTGCCATGAACATTGGTCCGATCCAATATTCGCTGATGTTAGGGAGCGTACGTCGATTACTTGAGATGGGTGTACCGCTCTATTTGAGATTATATAGTCGATCATGGACGAGTGTCCTTGTGTGTTGGACCAGGTTATCTTGTGTTGCGGCTTGTGATTGAAGTATGTATTATTTATTGACATCTCGTTCTGTACGCAAAACGTGGTCAGAGTTTCTCCGCTGTTGTTGACGTGTGCTTCATTGAAACGTTGTTTTATGCCATCAACGATTGAGTTTCCAATTCTGGCACTCAGAGCCCCCATAATCAGGATTTTTTCCTCATTGCTTATTTGATCGATTTCATCCTGCAGGTGCTCGTAGAAGGTGTCAAACTCTTCTTTGCTTTTGTTGGCGTTGGGGGCGTACACGCTGATAAGATGTATTTTGTCCTTGCCGATATCTAGGACAACTTTGAGTATTCTCTCATTAACGTAGAATGTATCTTCTATATTCTGTGTAAATTTTTTACTAATTAGCAGACCTACACCGGCTATGGCTCGTTTGTGTTTCTGTTTCCACAGTATCTAAGTATGTATCCTTTTTATGTAAGATCACCTTTCCCTGTGCGTTTGGTTTCGAATAATGCACATATACCCATTTTATCTGTTTCTATTTCCAGCAGAATATCTTGTTCTCTCCCGTTCCTAGATCTTACGTTCCAACAAGCGCATCTTATCGTGTTTTTCCTCCACGACTCGTTTTTCCTTTTCCTTCTCATATCCGTGTCTGTAGCAGGGGTAGTCATCGTTGTATCCGTCCGCTTCCGAGGCTTGTTGCTCGTTCTGTGAGCTTGTGGGTTGTTTTACTGTAGGTAGGCTGCTAACTTCACCTGCAAATCCTCCTCCTTTATCCGGGATTGGGACCGGCAGTGCTACTCGAAGAGCTACTCAATTCACCCATCGGATGACCCAGGCGGAGTTGGTCCAAAATATGTTGACATTAAAAAAAAACTCAATAAAAATGCCATCTATACTAAATTGTTAACTTTATGCAGTTAGAAGCTGATTATATATTTGAGAACAGCGGCATATAAGAACCACTGGAAAATCCTTTATTAGACTCCAACAATAGCCGACTAAAATATTTGGGGTCTATTTTGCGGTATATCTTTTATCAAACGATGAAATACCGTGGTAACATCTTTCTCCATACTCATTTGATCTAATCAGTAGCTTAAACCGTTCGCTCTTTAATTCAATAATTTAAGTCACTAAGTGCACTCGCTTGGTGATTATTCTCGAGACAATTCTGAAGTCAAATGCGTTTTTGCTCTTGACAAAGAAAATAGCATGCAACGTACATTACTTGTTCGATTTAAATACTAAATAGCTTCTAAAAGCACTATTTTCAAAATGCATTAATACTTTTGTAATATCCTTCGATCCTGCCATTAGGGTTCTGGAAGAGCTAGTGCACCTTTTAAAGTAATTATTTGAACTGCAGTTCTTCGAAAGCGCGGGATAATAGCTTTTCTTTTATTGGTTGCGATTACGTCAAAGCATTTTCATTTTAATCTAAATGACTCAAATGCCATCAATACGTAAGTGCTGCACAAAATAGAAATAAAAATTTATTCACATGGATGATAATATAAACATGTTAAGCTGAACGTTATTTATTAAAATGCATTATTTTTCAGCTATTTTGAAGCGCTGTAAATGAAAAACGGAGAAAGATATCGGATCCGATTTACGCGGCGTAGTTTGTATCTTTCATAATTTTTTTTAGAGCCTTTGGTCACCGGAACTGATCAGTATTGGGATAAGTTGCTTATTTTCATTATTAGCCTGTATGTTCATCATCATCATCATCATCATCATCAAACAGCCTCTTTTAGCGTCCATTGCTGAACATAGGCCTCTAAAATTTTCCAGTTTTCTCTGTTCTGGTCAGTTGCGATCCAATTTGATGAAATTCTCTTTAGGTCGTCTGTCCAGCGAGTGAGGGGTCTTCCTCGGCTTCGCTTGTCGGCTCTTGGTCTCCACTCAATGAGTTTCTTTGTCCATCTTCCGTCCTCAAATCTTACGACGTGGCCTGCCGATTTCCATTTTTGTTTTGCGATACCTTCTACGATATCTTCCCCCCAGTTCTTTTGCGGATCACTTTATTCCTTACTCGGTCTTTTAAAGTCAATCCAAGCATGGATCTTTCCATTCGTCTCTGTGTTGCTCTCAAATTTTCTGCAGATACTTTGGTGAGAGTCAATGTCTCCGCACCATAGGTCAAGACTGGGAGAACACACTGGTTGAATGCTTTTCGTTTCAGGGATATTCGAATCTCAGCCCTAAACACATCCCTCATTTTCCCGAATGCTGCCCATCCCAAGGTTATTCTTCTCATCAATTCGCCTGTTTGATTATCTCTGTGAATTCTCATCTCATGACCCAGGTATATGTACTCGTCCACTATTTCGATGATATTATTGCCTATCTGTATTTGTTCACTGGAAACCATATTTGTCATCATTTTGGTTTTGGAGAAGTTCATCTTTAGGCCTACTTCTTGCGTTAAAATTTGAAGTTCTTGAAGCATTTCTTTAGTTTCGCTCACACTGTCTGTTATTAGGACAATATCATCTGCGAAGCGAAGATTATTAAGATCGATATTTATTCTTTTACGATCCCAAGGCAGTTTCTTCAAGGCGTGTTCGAGTTGTTCACTGGGAACCATATTTGTCATCATTTTGGTTTTGGAGAAGTTCATCTTTAGGCCTACTTCTTGCGTTGAAATTTGAAGTTCTTGAAGCATTTCTTTAGTTTCGTCCAGACTGTCTGTTATTAGGACAATATCATCTGCGAAGAGAAGATTATTAAGATCGATGTTTATTCCTTTACGGTCCCAAGGCAGTTTCTTAAAGGCGTGTTCGAGAAATGTGATGAACAGCTTGGGTGACATAGTGTCACCCTGTCGGATTCCTCTTTTGATTTTAATGTTACTGGTGGTGGCGTGAAGATTTACGGTGGTCGTTGCGTTTTCGTATATATTTTTAATAATTCCGCAATATCGGTGGTCAACTTCTTGTAATGATCTCAATATTGCAGGAAGTTCCACGGTGTCGAACACCTTTTGGAAGTCCACAAACACCAACACCAAAGGACGGTTGTATTCATGAGAGTTTTAAGACACTGAAGGTGATCGCTGGTACCGAACCCAGAGCGGAAAGTAGTCTGTTCCCGGGACTGATAAAAGTCCAATTTAGCTTCTATTCGATTTACTATTATGCGAGTATATAATTTGTACAGTTGATTGAGTAGGCTTATTGGTCTGTAGTTCTCGTGGTCTCTTCTATCACCATTTTCATGTAGCAAGATCATAATTGAGTTGTTCCAGTTTTCGGGAATGTTATGACTCTGCAGACCCAGATTTGAACAGATTGTGATTTTTTTTTAATTAACGTTGGCCCACCTATTTTTATAGCTTCCGTGATTACACCATCTTCCTCTGGAGCCTTATTGTTGCTAGTCTTTTTAAGGCATTTTGGATTTCGTCTGTGCAAACATCCGGAATATCTCCCGATCCTTGGTTTTGGACTTTTCTTTGTAGATAGTCTGTTTGATTCATTGTCTGTTGATTGTTATATAGAACTTTTCGGCTATTTCAATCAACTTTTCTCTATTGGTTGTGGCTTCTCCGGTTTCGTCCTTAAGTTTAAAGATTTCCTTTTTGCCATTTGTAAATTTCCTTTCCATCACTTTCATGCTCTTATTGTCTTCAATGGTCTGTATGATTTGGTCTTTTTTAAACTACCTTAGATCCTTCATGATGACTTTGGAGATGCCTCTATTGATTGTATTGATGGTTTGGGGATCAGTGTCTTTATCGCTTTTTAGTGATCTTCTTTGTTCCATTTTACGCTTTGTTTCTAGACTAAGTTTGTGCTCTTTAGGCTTTGTGGCACAAAATTTCTCTTGGGCTTCATTTATTGTATTTACTATTGTATCGTTTAGCGCGTTGATGTCGTTTGTTGTTGGTTTGCTATTTAGTGATTTACTGAGGTGACTTTCAAACTCTTTTTCATTTGTCGGAGGCGTCCATGTTTTTGGTCTTTTTCTGTTAATTAATAGATATAGTATGGGGGTTCTGCAACCTCCGCCGCGCGGAGGGATGCGCAGTAGCAAAAATCGTCCACGTGGGCTATGCCTGTCTAACCTGTCTATCCTGCAAGACCTGTCCTGTCTAACCACTCTATCCTGTCTGACCTGTCCTGTCTAACCTATCTATTCTGCCTGACCTGTCCTGTTTAACATGTCTGTCCTGTCTGACCTGTCCTGTCTATCCTGTCTGATCTGTCCTGTCTACCCTGTCTATTTAAAAATGGCGTAGCCCATGTGAGCGATTTTTGCTACTGCGCATCCCTCCGCACGGCGGAGTTTGCAGAACCCCCATACTATATCTACTTTAATCAATTTTTGTCGCTCTTTACTGTTATTGATTTGAATTTTGGCCCTCACCAGCCGATAGTCGCTTGCCGTGGCAAACCTATTTAATACGGTAACATGATGGAATATATGCTTTTGATCAGTGATGAAATAATCTATTTCGTTTAGTGTTTTGCCATCTGGACTCTTCCAAGTCCATTTTCTGTGGGCTTTCTAGCAAAAGAAGCTGTTCATCTGAAATGGATTTTTCTCTAGTAAGAAACTTACAAGAGTTTCTCCTCGTTCGTTTCTCCCAGGACTACCAAATTCGCCAAGAGCAACCTCCATCGGATCAGGCTTCATGCCCACTTTAGCGTTAAAGTCACCGCATATGATATTAAAATGTGTACGGTCTTCTGTGAGTGCTTTATTTATGTCGTCATAGAACCTTTCTATTTCTTCGTCGCTGTGAGTTGAGGCTGGTGCATACATTTGAACAATAATTTTTAAACTGTATCGCGTAGTGGATATTGCTTTAATAGATATCACTTCTTTTACCAACTTTTGTGTATAAGAAAACCGACACCTGCCACTGAATCGTTTTCTTCTCCCTTATGATAAAGGATGTGGCCGGATTTTAGTGTCTCAAGACATTCACCTACCCTTCTGACTTCGCTGAGTCCAACAACGTCCCATTTGATCTGTTTTAGTTCCTGTTCCATTTCAATGAGTTTCTCATCCGAAGGTAGTGTTCTAGCATTAAAGGTTGAAACTTTCAGATTTGTTGTTTTGTTCAAAGATCGTTTTTGTTGATTTGATTTAATTACCAATCTATTGCCCTCCCCAGAATCCTTAGGGCTGCCTGATCTGTAGTCAGAGTGGAATTCAGAACGCTTAGCGCCACCCACCTGGGGTAACTCTGTTTCATAAATTGGCATCATTTTTTGAGGGTGGTCGGCCCTAATTCGCCACGTTGGCCATACGGGTTGGCAAATGGCTTTAACAGCCGCTCCTAACATGGAGAAGAGGCGCTGTTTGCAGCCGCCCACTCTGGGTCAGACGCTGCATGGGAATCTTCTTAGCTTCACCCTCATCACTTCGAGACCTTACCGGCATGAGTGGCCCTACCAGTAGCTACGCTACCGCCGGCATCGCTCCCTGGATGGTAGGGTTACTGAGCCCTCTCACCAACGACAAGGTCTTGATATGTGCCTATATATGCCTGTAGGTATTTGTATTTCGGCATCTGTAGCATATATTGAAGATTTAGCATACCTTTGTTTAGCAAAAGGGGAACCGTACTTTAGTTACCAAATCTAGCCACCAGTCAATAATGTAATCTTGTCAAAAATATTTGAAGTTTCTAGCACTCGTCATTTGCGTCAACGCAACGCCTCAATGGCCTCTAAATTAAAAAAAAATGAGCGAGTTATTGGGCAAGTATCAGTAGCACACTGTCTTCAGATTCTTGATTCTTCTTGTGCCAGATAAGGGTATCGTGGGATGAATATGGTTTGATTTTGGATTATTAGATATATATTATTATGATAGAAGCTTAAGGTTTCAGGTCTTATATAGGTACATATATAGCAAACATTACTTTTGTATATGAATAACTAACTTGAGTCCCCAAAACTTCACAATAAGATAGTATATTCATAAATATTGGGATTCCGTTTTATTTATTCGATAAACAATATATGTTAACATAAATTTTAATTCAAAGCTGGAGAGTAGGTATGCTCTTGTGTAACGTATTTACTTTAGCGAACATAATTGCAATTGTCTAAAAACATTATTAGATTTTGGCAAACTAAATTAATTTTTAATACAATGCCCTGAAAGCTAAGGTAGTCCTGTAAGCTAGTTACAGTGCGTTGTACTAACCTTTTAAAACCAAGTTGAAGTTTTTCCTGGTTTTTGTTAAGCGTACTTATTGTTTTATTGTAACTTTTTTTGAGGCCTTGTGAAACTAAAATCTTTGGCAATGTTCTTTTGATTACCTTTGGTTGTATCTTTTGCCCTCATCAGCATCTAGCGCCAAAGAGCCATTTATTTATTTTACCTACCATATTTTATTACCAATATGTGGGTGTAAATTTTCGAGTTTATAAGAATTTATTTGCATTAATTATTCGTTTTTTAAAAGTAAATTTTGTGATAACTCGTGATATGGCACATGATTTAAAATGTTTAAAGCATTTAAATGATTTCTAGCAGGAAGATAATGTTTTGTTATATTTTCTAATTGCTTAATTAATTAACTTAAATTTACTTAATGTAAGAACGTATGTCTATTATAAACTAAACTCTAATGCTATTGAAAGTATCTGATGCGATTTCCAACAGAATAGGCCCGCTAGCGTTGGTGATATTTTCCACTTTTTTTCTTTTTCTCATTAACAACTGCAAAATTCAGCATGTTTTTGTTTGATGAGATGACAGCTAAAAAAGGCCAACGAAACTATCTCGTTTATAACATATTACATAGATATAAAAATTCCGCCCGAGGTCATTTAGCGATAACTGTGCTGGCAAAATAAGAATTTTGATATGTCCAGATTTTAATTATTTCTTGCGTCCTCCGGAAAATCTGGAAAAATCATACATTGTTTCCCTCTAAAAGAGGCTACTCATTTTTATTTTGGATAGGCGTTTCGGGGAAATTGAAATTGAGCAACGCAAAAAGGAATAATTACGTGTTCATTCCAGAAAAATGGATTTCAATAGTTTCTAATACCTTAAAAAAAACTTAAAGTTGTAAATGTGATTCAAGTCATTGTTGAAGATTTTTTATTTATTTTACTTACAAACACATGCAAAAATATCATACATCAGAAAAAAAAGAAAAAGGTAATTGTTATAAAAAAATGATAACATTGGACATAGTAAAATAAGGTAGCCAAACAACATGTAGGATAGACTATGCTAGAGTCTTATGTCCAGCTTCAAAATCCAATCAACCGACTCCGGTGCAGCCATTCGAAAGTCCGCGATGCAGCCTGGATAGGAACGTAGAGGGCAGTCGCTCACAACATGGTGGACAGTCTGGTTAACAGCACCGCAGTCGCAGGAGGGTGAATCGCACTTGCCCCATTTATACAATGAGTCAGCGTAGACGCCATGTCCCGTCCTAATCCTATTGAGTGTAGACCAAGCTTTACGGGAGAGGTCAAAGCCAGGAGGTTCGTATGTCATCTCTCTTAGCAACAAGTGGAGTTCCGGTGGTGTCTTATGGGCTATTTCTTCACGCCAGCTATTGCCTATCTGGAAGTGGTTCCGAGATAAATTATCCGCTGTAATGATAGAAGGGCGTCTTGATTTCAGCCCCTGGATATGCAAGTCTGGTATGTCTGTATGTATGGGATGCCGAGGATTATTAGCTATTTTGTTGTACCCATTCAGCAATGCATGAGATATGCGCAGATTGGGTGGGGGTAAGTGACTTAATATTGGGAGCCAATATGCAGGTGTTGGTCTAATGGTGCCAGAGATCATACGCATGGTACTGTTGAGCTGGATATCTATTTTTCCTATATGAGGGCTGTTCATCCATACAGGAGTGCAATATTCCGCGACAGAGTAAACCATGATCAGGGAGGAGCATCGAAGTGTTGTTGCATCAGCACCACATGCTGACCCACAAGGTTTTTGCATGATGTTATTCCTCGATCTAATCTGCCCGGCAGTCATCGTCAGATGATGTTTAAATGATAATGTCCTATCCCGTGTAACTGCCAGGTATTTGGGGAGAGTATTGTGTCTTAGCAAGGTGTTATTGAACTATACTTCTAAATTTCTAGTTGCCATTTTGTTATTAAAATGGAAGCATGTGACCTCTGTTTTGCTCATGCTGGGGCGGAGCCTCCATTTATCAAAATATAATCCCAGCACTGCTAGATCGTCTGTGAGAGTTGCCTCAGTAGATTCAAAGGATGTGTGTCTAGTTGCTACAGCTAGGACATCGGCTTACCCAAATTTGCGCGCTGATGTTTCTGGGATGTCAGAAATATAAAGGTTAAATAATGATGGTGCTAGTACCGATCCCTTTATTTATTTTATTTTATTTATAAATAAAACAGAAAGCAGTAAAACCGATGAGTCTGTTTACAATAAAACAATAGTCAAAATTCAGTTCAAGTTTGTCGAACTGCATTTTTCTATGATGCATAATGTACCAACACAATATTTTGAATGTTTCAATTAGGTCTCCTCTCGTTCTTCTCTCTTCCAATGATGTTAACCCTAATTGCTTCATCCTGGCTTCATACCCGGTGTTGTGGAATTCCTTTGGAATCTTAGTAAATCTTCTTTGTACCCCTTCCAACAAGTTTATGTCTTTGATAAAATATGGATTCCAAACTGTGTGTGCATACTTGGTCTTATGTATGTCTTATACAGCTGAAGAATCATTTGTGGACTAGTATTATTGAATGCTACTCTAGCCAAATACGCGAAAGAAATGGCCTTTTTCACAATAGAAGCAATGTGTTTGTCCCATTTCAGGTCATTTGATATTATAATGCTTAAATCCCTATAAGACTGGACAGTGGACATGTTGCAACACACAACCATCCAGAATATATTGATTTCCTAGATCTTCTGGACTTATGGATAACACTACACATTTGTCAGCATTTAGCTCCATCTGCCAATTTTTGGACCATGTCTCAATTGTTGCTAGATCGTCTTTCATGTTAGAATATTGGCTCGATGCATCGCAATATAACTTGATGTCATCTGCAAAGAATGGTATATTGGTGTTAACTTCTTTACTCAGGTCACTAACATACAACAAGAATAAGAGTGGATCCAGCACAGATATCTGTGGTACTCCACTAATCACGTCCCGAAAGGAAGAGCATTCTCCATTTACTCTCACAGTAAAGGTCCTGCCTCGTATATAGTTGCCTATCCATGTGTGCAGACAACCCCTTATTCCAAAGTGCTCCAATTTGTACAGGAGCCTTTTAAAAGGTACCTTGTCAAAGGCTTTCTCGTAGTCTAAGTAGACTACATCTGTTGGTATATTTTTATCATAGTTTGCAGTCCAATCATTCAAACATCGAAGCATATCAGTTATTGTTGATTTCTTCCATCCTGGTTGTCCGGCAAGATTTCATTTATAATTGAAAACTCTGCCAGTTCCTTCACTATAATTTTTTCCATCAGTTTACTGACTGAACTTGTTAAGCTTACTGGCCTGTAGTTTTCAGGTTTAAATCTGTCCCCCTTTTTATAGATCGGTGTAATAATGGCTTTCTTCCAACTGGTTGGTATAGTTCCAAGGGTAATTGATTCATTCATTGCAAGACTTAGAGGTGCTTTTAGACTCTCTGCACACTTGTTTAAAAATATGGATTGAATTTCATCAGGTCCAAGACTTGAGTCGGTTTTAAGGTCTGATATTGCTTCTTTGACTTTCTCTGGAGTGAAGTTTATAGTATGCAGTGAGCTTATGTTTCTGTAGCTGTTGGGAAGAATAGGAATCTGATTGTTTTCTTTGGTGTACATGTTTTAAAATTGGTCTGCAAACATTTCTGCAGTGTCCAAATTATTTTCTACTATGGAGTTAGTTTTATTATCCTTTGGGGTAATTTTTGTAACTTTGGAATTTAGACTTTTGCTTACATACTTATAGAATTTTTTGTTTGATTTTGATTGAACTATGTTTTGTTCGTGACATATTCTTGCATTAGAAATTGTGTTTTTTAGTTTGTTGTTCTGGAGTCTATATGCCTGATAGTTCTCGTCTGTAGTGTTATGTCTATACATATCCCAAAGCCTGCGTTTTTTGTCTATCTCCTTGAAGATGGTTGCAGTTATCCATGGTTTCTGCGGATTTTTCCTTATGGATTGGAGTGGGATAAAGGTGTCGGTAGTTTTCTTGATGATTTTCTCACACAATTCATATTTTGTGAGGTTGGTATTTGTGTTATCGAAGTTTTGCTCGCTTATGTAGTTGTTGATGGAATTATAATCTGCCTTCCAAAAGTTTCGTGTTTTATTTTTAAATGTTTCCTTGCCTTTTGCCTTTATTTCAGATGTACCAGTAATTACTACATGTTCGCTGTGTCCAATTGGAGAAGAACTTTTTAAGTCATATATTAAGTTTTTTTCACTTACAAGTAGGAGATAAAGTAGAGACTGCTGAGTTCCTCTTATTCTTGTGTTAAAATTTACCATTTGGTAGGCATTTGTTTCTTTATACCCATCTAGGAACTCTTCTGCTTGTGCGTCCTGTTTAGCTATTCCAAGGTTATCCCAGTTTATCTCTCGATAGTTAAAGTCACCAAAAATTATGGTTTTTTTATTAGAAAAGGCAGTTTTAATTATGTTAACCAATTCTGAGTTTATTTCTGCTTTGACATAATCAGTTCTATATATGCAACCAAGAAGTATTTTTGCACGTTATCATTCACCCACAATTCGCGAATTATTTTTCCGAAAATTAAATTTCGACTTTGTTTATGCTAGAAAATCGACAACAACAGGCGATGTTGCCGGTTCGCGCACATCCCTGTGGTAAGCCATCGTTCAGCTTCTTCTTCTTACTAATGCTGTTCCTCATAATAACCTGGAATGATCTATTGCCAAGCATCCTATCTATAAGAGACACCATAGTCCTACCAGGGACAGCACGAGAAAGATTACTAAGCAGACCGTGCCTCCAGATGGTGTCATACGCGGCTGTAAGGTCAACAAACGCAATCGATGTTTTAAGACATCGCTGAAAGCCGGTCTCGATGAATAAGGTGAGGGCTAACACCTGATCAGTACAGCCGCGCCCCGATCTAAAATCAGCCTGCTCTATGGGGATTACCCGCTCAACATTGTTCCCAATACGATTGAGGATCAGTCTCTCTAGCAGTTTATACATAACGCTCAATAATGCGATAGGATGATAGCTATCTGCACGATCACTTGGTTTACCCGGTTTTAGAAGTGCAATTATTTTGGCTCTTTTCAGGTTTGAGAGGACATACCCCGAAGCTAGAATATCTGAGAAGAACCGCGATAGCCAGAATTTTGTGTTTTTACCACAGTGTAATAAGAATTCTGGGTGAATTCCGTCGAACCCAGGGGCTTTTCCGGTCTTGACGTTCTTTAAGGGCTATTGTTACTTCGCCTACCGTGAAGGGGATGGAGAACTCGGTCTCGGGTGGGCCAACAGCTTTTGGTCCTTCAAGCTCCCGTCTTACTTTCGTAGCATGCTTCTTGTTTCGTCGGGATCTAGAAGTAGTGACAAAATGGTCAGCGACCTGGTTAGGTGTTACTGCAGGCGCTGGGCGGATTGCAGGTGTGCTTGAATCAAGATTTCTAAAAAACCTAAGCTTTCCACAGTTTCAATCCATTTCTGCGTTCGAGATGCATCAAAGGAATTAAGAAGTTCTTCAGCTATTTCCATATCACCGTTCTCTAGTAATTCCTCATATAGTCTCTCAGTTTTGTATCTAATGCTCTTATCAAGAGCCTTGGAAAAGTCGTCCCAATTTGCCTTTTTAAAATTCCACCTAGGCCGTGGAAATGATTTAATGTGCGGTATTTGAATTCCAATCTCGAGGAGCACTGATCGATGCTGGCGATGTGGGAAGTTATCGAGGACTCTTCTGGTAGTTGGAGGATGGCCTTTTTTCTATCGTTTTCAGATACAAAGCACAAATCAGGGTTGTAGTCGCGTCTCCAGGCCGCCGATCTGAAGGTTCCTTTATCCTTAGCGTCAAAGACATGGTGCATTTGGTGGCACTTAGCCCAATTTGCTAGGTCAAGCCCGCAGGAGTCATTATGGATGCATTTCCATTGCTCATGGTGGTTGTTGAAATCGCCTACATTTATTGCTGGATGGGAATAAACCCTCATGATTTCAGCTGGCCAAGGTACCACAGGTGGCTTATACACATTTATAAGAGTGATGTCTCCTATTTTTACTGAGGTAGTGTGGGCATTATTATCGTTCGTTGATGAAAGTAGGTGGGCGTTATCTATGTTGTTACGGACATACGTTGCATGTCCATAAGCATGATTATAGTACGTAGCCTGGAATTTTCCCTCTAGCGCGGAGTTGGTCCTCATCGGCTGCATGGGTTTCCTGAATGGCGACCAGATCAATGTCGTTTTCTTGCAAGAATTTTGATAGGTATTGACACTTAGCTCTGCTGATGCCTTCAATGTTTAGTTGGCAAACCCGGATTACAGGTCGGAGGTTTCTGGTCGCGTGGTTCTGGCAAGAACCAATTTCGTTACGGCTTTGAGACTTGGCCATACTGGTTTGCAAGTGTTTGAGCCAGGAGATTTCAAGAATAAGTCTGGCTGTCAGTATTTTGCTAGTTCTTTAGCATTACCCAGGGTGCACGTGTAGTGTTCTACTACGGACGCGAACTAGCTTCGCACCCCATTGTTGAAGGTTATAAAACCACACTCGAGCCCCATTTTAGAATGGTCATTAAAGATAATGTCCATATATTCAAAACTTCAAAATATAAACGGTTTGCGTATGTTAATAAAGATATTGCAGTGTCAGAAAACCAAAACTCTTTTGTAGCTCAGACACTCGTTGTCTTCAAGAAAGATATCGAACTTTTGACGTTCTTGCAATGCCAAAGTCATATTCAGAAGAAATTTTATTAAATCCTGAGAAGCTGGAAAATATTATCACTCTAAGGAAGTCTATCCCCTTTATTTATCAGGTGCTACGGCAAAGTACAACCCGATAACACCAGAATAGAAAAATGCTCCCTCTTTCTGATACTGATGAAAATTAATAATTGTTTCTGCTAATGTTTAATGTTGCCAATAATGGTTAGTTTATTTGTATTTAAATCTTTTTGTTGAAATAACAAATAACGAACAACTATTAATAGAAAAAAATACAGTGACAATACCTGAAGCTGAAATCAATATAGAAATGACGATGCCTGATGATGTGAAGAATAATTTGGAAGAGAATAATACTGTCCCTTTTTTATATCCGCGCCTATCTCAAATAGTGTTAGATCCCATGTAGAAGAAAATTTTAACCTTATAGTGCATAACTGCCAAATTTTAACCCATGACAAAATTAACAGTTTAGTTATTGATTTTTTGTATGCCTGACTGAAACTTGGTGTACTATTGAAAGTGTGGATTTTGTGCACTTTCCAAATTTTTATAAGGGTTCATCTTTCTGTGGAAAAATAGGAAAAGGGGGAGGAAACGGCATTTGGTGTAAGACTGATGTTACTTGTACGGATATGTGCTTAGACAGTTTCTGCCTGGAAAATGTTTTCGAAGTTTGTGGTATAACATACAAGTTGGATAAAGGTATGAGGGTACTAATTGTTTGTTATCGTCCACCGGGATTTGGTGATTTTAGTGAATTTTGTGATTATCTTTATAACTTTTTGGACTATATTTTTAAACCTAATTTAGATATATCTGTTGTTGGAGATTTTAATGTAGGCCCTAGTAGAGATAAGAAGTTTTACTTAGATATGCTTAATGTCATGTCCAGTTTTAATTTATTTAATAATCTTAATGAACACACCAGGAATCAGTATTAGTTGGATCATGTATTTTGTAATCACAATATAATAATAAAAACCAAAAAAATGGAATATTCAGACCATAAGACAATTATGTGTAAATTAGATTTCGCTCACGATAGCCAGCAGCATGTACTTGTTAAGAGAGATTTTAGTGAGGCTAACATAGGAAAATTTTGGGAAGAAATCAAGCAGGAATCCTGGAGTATTACTTTTATTGAAGTTGACTTTCAGACAGCATTTGATAATTTTCCTTTTATTTTAATAAATGTTTTCCACTTAGAAGGTTCTACGTGCAAGAAGGTAGGAATTGGGTTACAAGTGAGGTTAAAATGTCCAGTAACAACTTGAAATCGCTTTATCAGATGCAGAAGCACAACCCAAGTCTTGTTAATTATTATAAGAAAGAAAAAACCAAACATTCATTTCTGATTAGAAATACAAAAAAGAATTATTATCAGAATAAGGTTGACAAATCGGAAAATATGACTAGGTGTGTAGGGGGTATTGTAAATGAAGTAAACAACAAAAAACAAAGCACATCAAAACACACGAACATAGAATTAAATATTAATGGGGAGGTAGTTGAAGATAACAAAGTAGTAAGTCAACATTTCAATACTTTTTTTGTTGAGGCACCGAAGAAAGTTATAAAAAATATTCCCTTAACAAATAGAGTAATAGAGGATCTTTATTTTAATCAGCATTCTTTTTTCCTCAATAAACTTACTGAAGAAGAAATTTCAAAAATAATAAATCAAAAACTCAAATCAAAATATTCAACTGGCTTTGATGATATTCCTTTTCTTGTTAAAAGATGTTTGAGTGAAATCGTTGCACCTCTGACATATTTAGTAAATAAATCTTTTGAGTGTGGTGCTTTTCCTGAAAAATTAAAGATAAATAAAGTTATTCCAATACATAAAAAGGGAGAAAAAAGAAATGCAAGCAATTATAGGCCAGTTACCTTCCCTTCACCACTTTCCAAAATTTTTGAATATTGCTTTTTACATAATTTTGAATCGTTCTTAACAAAATATAAAATTATAAGTGAAAATCAATTTGGGTTCAGAGCAAATATGTCAACTATGGACGCCGTGGATCTGATAGTAAGTAAGATCGTCTCCCACATGGAAGATGGTGAATGTCCGGCTGGAGTTTTTTGTGATCTTAGTCGGGCGTTTGATTGTGTGGATCAAGATTTGCTTTTGCAAAGATTTTTTAAAATTGGTATTAGAGGTCCTCCTTTATAGTGGACAGAATCATTCCTGAAACAACGGAAACAGTATGTATGTGTAGAAGGTGTGAATTCAGAGTATGCTACTGTGGATTTAGGTGTTCCTCAGGGGATTGTGTTGGGTCCTATCTTTTTTATTGTGTACTTAGATGCAATTAATAATAATATAAATAAATGTGTTGATGAGTGTAGTTTGGTAAAATTTGCGGATAATTCTGGTTTTGTAACGAGTGACTGTAACACAGTATGCCTTTAAAATAAATGCAATAATATTATGGCGAATTTGTCTAATTGGTTCTCAAATAACTCACTGTTTTTAAATGTTGATAAAACCAGTTATATAAGATTTCATCATCCTCAAAACCGGAATGATCTGTCAATAGATATAAATGTGAGCAGTGGCAGTGTTAAGACTGCTGATTCAGTTAACTTCTTGGGGATCATCATTGACAAACACCTCAACTGGAAGGATCAGTGCTCAAAAATTATTTCTATCCTTCACAAAAGCTGCTATTTATTTAGAAATTTAAGACTGGTTCTTTCTTTGAATCAATTAGTTTCGGTCTACTATGGAAAGATTGACAGTATACTACGGTATGGGTTGTGCTTCTGGGGTACTTCTTCAGAGGCGAAAGATGTATTTATTGCTCAAAAGCGAGTAATAAGAAGTATGGTTGGTGTACCACAAACACATTCTTGTAAAGACATTTTTAGATCATTGAATTTATTAACGTTATTTGATTTATTAATATATGAAATGTCAGTTTACTTCTATAGAAATAAAAATAAATATTAATCTCATTTTGAGGTAGGTACACCACAGAAATACTAGAAATGAAAATAATTATGTTATTCCTTTTAGAAATAGTAGTATAGGTATGAAGCTACCGAATACGTTTAGTGTTAGGGCTTTTATGAGACTACCAGCAGAATAAGATCAGCAGAAAGTATTAGTATATTTAAAAGTAGACTAAAAAGGTTTTTGAATAGCAAAGTCTTATATTCGCTGGAAGAGTATTTTGAGTAACATTTTAATCTTCATTGTTTGTTTGTCTAGTATTTATGTTTTGTCAATCGTTATATATTTTATTTAATTAGTTTAGGTTTTATTTTAATTTATTTTTAAGACCAAATAGCAAATATGCTATGTACTATACTCCTTTCTTTTGTTTTTTGTTTAACTTTTGTACCTATGTACCTTTTTAAATATGACGTGTTCCATACAATTGTATAATTGTCAATAGGAAAATAAAGAGATACTTTACTTTACTTTACTTTACTAATATGATTAATATTTATCTCCCAGAACTGCCTTGTTTATCTTTCTATCGAAATGAGTATTAATAGTGAATAATTATTACAAAACATATTATTAAAGAATTTTTGATAAATTTTCAAATTTCATATTTACCTTGAAAATGAAACAACTGATAAAAGGATAAATCCAAAAAAAACATTCTAACTTTGACACATTTTTCTCGATTTCCTCGAAAATCAAATTTTGGTTTTTAACCACTTATCATTCGTAGGTCTTCAATTAGAGCTTCGGAAAAACAATTCAATAATCATGTTTGGGTTAGTTTGGGTTAGTGAGCAATTGAAAGATTCACCTAAAAACTAGGCTACAGGTCATGGTCGTTGCAGGTTTTGTCTTCGAATGGTTGACAAAAAAACGAAGCATTCGTGCTGCTCATCCAAGATTTCAATTTACTTAGAATATGTTGTTAAGCAATATCTGAATGGATTAATAAAATTAATATTTTTTACTGTATATTAATGTTTAGTTTGCAATTTATTTTTTTTGTAATGAATTTTGTGTCTAAGCTTTTATTTTTTTTATATTTATTATACTTGTATTGAATCAGATTTACTTTGGTTTTTATAAAAAAAATATATATAATATTTTCCTAGAAATCGGTATACTGAATTTTCTATTTATTATTAACACAGTTGTTTGTAATTTTATTTTTGGAATCTATTTAAATAAAATATGTGTTAAATTTCCTATACTCAAAAAAAAAACCTAAAAAGACAGATCTGACGTAAAATATATATTTTTTCTTTAATAAGAGCTATTCAAGCCATGATCTATATAATTTTAATTAACATCATTGACCTTAAAATCGGATAGATATGGAACCCGCTTGACCAATCGCGAATCTTTTGACCACCTGTCCGTTGTCGGGCTAAATAATGATAGATATGATGTACTATTTGGACCTTTTAATAGTGTATATCTCAATAGTTCAACTTAACTTATACTGATATGCCTATGTAAGTTAAATTTTCTTGGATTTAAACAAGGTGCATCAAAGCTTAATATACTTATTTATAACGTATAGAGCAGTCGATGTAGGGTACTAAAATACCTGCAAAATAACTTACTGTCAATTTTGCATAATTTTCACTTATCCTCATTTATACATCCACCATATATATTCTTAGTCTTTTATTTTTTTTATGTAACAATCTACTCTACGCCAGACATTGCGGCTTAAATGCAAGTTGCGATTGAAACATGTCTCCAACTTAATACCGTTTCAATGCAATTAACAATGCTGCCTCTATAGTGTTCAATTAGTTTTACATTTGTTGGTACACGAACAGTTTCTACTTCAAAGCAACGAGGACAAATAGAGGCATGAGTCTGGAGTTGGTCGAGAACAAGACACAGAGATTTGGCGGGTATTTTGTAACATCCTGTTTGTTTAATTTGAATGGGCTCATTGCTTATGCATGTAGTTAAATTCAGTATTAACTTTTGTGGGATCTTGCACGTTATAGTAAAGAGAACTAAGATTAGAATAATAGCAATTTAAAAATAGTAGCTAATGTAAAAATTTTAAAAAATCTCTTCAGGGATGTTTAGTCTACAACGTCAGAACACTGAGAGTATGTTTAGAGATTGGCAACTCAAATGTCTAAGGCTTAGAAATGAAAATATGTTTTCAATATACAGAGAAAGGTAATTGCCTAAAGTAAGATATCATAAGATTAACTGGCAAGGTTAATCAAAGAGCCGGCACCTAGAAGCTTAGAACATGTTTATTTACAAAATGTAATAATAAAAAAGAAACAGCTGTCTGAAAAACAGTAACTTCCACGTGAAGTATTGGAGCGGTTGACAAGAGCCAAGCGAGTTCTGAGGGCCCACGCTGGATGAGTGCGGACTACACCCTCTATAGATCCACGTCAAGATATGTGCCAATATGAGCTTTTTCATATCTTCTGATGGAGAATTTGTTTCCCGAAATATTTGATTCGAACACTGTGTATATCTCCTTCACTGACTGACATATAGATGTTGGTATATTTCATATAATCGTCATCGAATAAATATAATGCGTGGCAAATCTCTTCTCTTAGATATACGTGCGTTAGAAGTACCTATTTAGCTTGTAAATTATCTATAAAAACTTTCTATTAGATTCATTCCTCATTTTTAGTTCCAGGGGGAGGCAGCAGCCGATGTTGTCATCATCGTCATCAGCAAAAAGCTAATCTTGTCCACTGCTGAACGTAAGCCTCCCTTAACATTTTCCATCTGGTGCGGTCTTGTGCTCCTCTCAACCAGTTACTATTCACTCTCCTGATATCATCTGTCCAACGAGTTAAAGGTCTTCATCGACTTCTTAACGCCTCGTATCGGGGGCGCCACTCCATCACTCATTTTGTCCAACTCTCATCCCTTGCTCTGGCTAAGTGTCTTGCCCAAGCCCACCTTATATTAGCTATTCTTTCAACTACGTCTACGCCTTTGGTTCTTTTCATTTGATATTCTGTCTAAGCTTACTCCCAGTACGGAACGCTCCATAGCTCTTTGGACAATTTGAAGCCTTTCGGCAGATTTTTGTGTGAGTGTTAGTGTTTCAGCTCCATACGTCATAACTGGGAGTATACACTGCTCAAAGACCTTCCGTTTAAGACAGGTTGGGATTTCTGTTTTAAAGACATATCTCTGTTTTCCACGGCCCACGCCAGGTTTATACGTCGTCTAATTTCGCAGGTCTGATTGTCGCGTCCTATTTGTATTTCATGACCAAGGTATTTATAGGCTGTTACTTGTTCGATTTCACCTCCTTCAAACATAAGGTTTTGGCTTGCTACCAAATTAGTCACATATTGTGGTTTTGATGTGTTTATTTTGAGTCCAATCCGGCGCGAAGCTTCATCCAGTCTGTTAAGCATTTCATTGGCATGGTCAATCCGATACCAACACAACATCATTGGCAAAACGCAAATGATTTAAATTTTCGTCATTTACGTTTATGCCCATATCCCCCCAGTCAATTTTCTTGAAAGCATATTCCAGCAGAGTGATAAATAGTTTAGGGGAAATTGTATCACCTTGGCATACCCCTTTTTCTATTTTGAATCTTTCTGTCTGATCGTGTAGTTTTACACTTGCATTTTGGTACATTATGTTTTATTAGAGCGGCGCATCTATGATCTATTCTGCAGTCAGCTAGGGCTTTCATCATTTCATGATGTTTTATACTGTCGAAAGCCTTTTTGTAGTCTACAAACACACATACAAGAAGCTTATTGTGTTCAATACACTTTTCAATAAGAGCCTTTATGACCTGCAAGTGATCGTTTGTTTCGTATCCCGGACGGAAACCCGCCTGCCCGCGCGGCTGATAATACTCATCTGAGCATTTAAATGTTTCGTTATAATTTTAGTAAATGGTTTATGAAGATGTGACAATAAACTAATTGGTATAGTTTTGAAGATATGGTAGGTGTGGTTTTTCCCTAGTAGATCAATCATGGCTAAGCAAATCTGTACAAAGGCCCTCAGTCCCCGGCAGGCCTTAGATGGCCAGAGGGTGCGAAGAATCCCCGGGTTAGCCATGAAAGTAGCTACGTGGAACGTAAGAATCCTATTTGTATCAGGGAAACTAGATAACCTGGTTTTAGAGATGGAAAGGCTGAAAATCAACAGGCTTGGAGTTAGTGACGTCCAGTGAACTGGCTCAAGTAAATGCCCAGCTAAAAACGGCACAATGTATTTCTCTGGAAATAATAACCCAAATCACAGATAAAATGGCGTAGCAATAATAGTTGACAGAATGATAGACAAATCAATAATCGGTTTCACACCTCTTTCTGACAGAGTTCTGATGCTAAAGCTCCAAGCAAGTCCAACAGCAGTTTATGTTATATGAACTTAGAGAAGCACTCCAAACAACAAAAAGCTCACAATCATACCTGGTGACTTCAATGCCAAAGTGGGACAGGGCGAAGTTGAAAACTACGTAGGAATATTTGGACTTGGACAACGTAATGAGCGGGGTGATCGGCTAGTAGAATTTTGTCAAACCGAACATTTGATAATTACGAACACGTTTTTTAAACTTCCAAATCAAAGACTCTACACGTGGAAATCCTCAGCAGATGGTATCAGAGGTATAGTCCGAAATCAAATCGATTTTATTCTTATAAAAGAACGATATAAGAACTCTGTTAAATCACTAAAAACTTATCCGGGAGCAGATATCAACTCTGATCATAATCCTCTAATGACAAAAATTGAAGTAATTCAAGAAAACAAAACCTAAAACTACAAAACAATCCATTAATGTCTTTTCTTTAAAAGACCCAGTAGTATGACAAAAAACAAAAGAAGAAATTAACAAAAATTTAAAAAGCTTAACACAAACCAGTTTTAATCACACATATGTTAATCTTAAATGGGACTGCATTCAAAATACTATGGACAAGGCAGGTTCAGCCCTACCAAACAAGCGCGAAGCAAAACAATTATGGATGAATGAAGAAATTTTAAAACTTATAGATGAAAGAAGACAAAACAAGAACAACATTAAAGAATATTTTAAACTAAACTCCCAAGTTAAAATTAAAATCAAACATGCAAAAGAAGAGTGGTTAAAAAGAAACTGTGAGGAGATAGAGGAATATGAAAAGAGGTATGATAGTTTCAACATGCATAAGAAAATCAAAGAAATGACAGGTCGAAAAAGCATAAATTATCCACCGTACTGAAAAATATGTCAAATCAAATGTCAACGAACAACTTACAGAATGGGCCAATTACATCAAAACCCTTTTTTACGACACTAGACCGGAATTGAATCTTGATTTTGCAGAAAAGACAGGATCAGAAATCCTTAAAGAAGAAGTGATTCATTCCATTCAACAGACCAAAAGTGGAAAAGCAAGTGGACCCTATAAAATTCTCATCGAACTTCTAAAGTTAATTGATAGTGACTCCATCGACATCATTGTTGATCTCTTTAACGCTGTATATACGACAGGCATCATTCCTAAAGAGTGGCTCCAATCTACATTTATAACGCTGCCCAAAAAACCAAACGCCAAATGTTGTTCTGAGTACCGAACGATTTCACTGATGAGCCATACACTTAAAGTTCTATTGCGTATCATTCACAATAGAATTTATTCAAAAATAGATATAGAAATAAGTGACAACCAGCTAGGGTTCAGAAAGGACATGGGTAGAAGGGAAGCACTGTTTGAATTAAATGTTCGTATGCAGAGATGTCTGGACGTAAATCAAGATATATACATTTGTTTAATAGACTTTGAGAAAGCGTTTGACAGAGTTCAACACGAAAAGCTGATAGAAATATTACAAAGAAAAATTATTGATACTCGGGACATAAGACTAATAGCAAACCTGTACTGGGGACAAACAGCTAGAGTTAGATTAGATGACTGTTTATCTGAAAATATAGAAATACAGCGTGGTGTTCGGCAAGGGTGTATTTTGTCTCCTCTCCTTTTCAATGTTTACAATGAAACAATCTTTGAGGAAGCTCTTGCAGAAGGAGACGAAGGAATAAAAATAAACGGTCAACAATTTTAGATATGCCGACGATACAGTAGTAACAACAGACAGCAAGGAAGATCTGCATAATCTGCTGCAAAGAATAAATGACTCTTGTAAACGATATGGACTCAATATGAATTTGAAGAAAACAAAGTATATGGTTATCACAAAACAACAAAATATAGACGTAAACTTAACAATTGATAACACTGCAATTGAAAGAGTACAATATTACAAATATTTAGGCACAATAATAAATGAAACTGCTGAACAATTACAAGAAATAAGGGCCAGAATTGAAATAGCCAGAAAATCTTTTATCAAACTCAAGAAGTTTCTTTGCAACAAAGACATAAACTTAAAATTGAGGACAAGAATATGTTAAGATAAAATTCCATTTGTTAAGATAAACTTTGAATTTGTTAAGATGTAATTCCAATTGTCTTACTTGTTGCAATATTATTTCTTTTATTCATTATAATTCAAATAAAAAGCCAATTTGTTGCTATAAACTATAAAGGCATTTTCTTTTTAATTATTCCTTTAATTTACTAAAAAGGTAAAATGAAAGATACTCAGGGTGTATATGTTCGGAGCATGATAATTAAAATTTATTTCCGAGTGTAGTAGTGGTTAAAAAGCGCAAAATAAAAGATTAGAAATTTCAAAAAACAATTATTCTATTTCCTTCTAAGAAAAATGAGGGTTGAAATTTAATATTCTGTTGAACCTTCTTGGTGATAACTGCCCTTTAATCACCTTATGTTTCCTCCGAGCTTCCTGGAGAGTGTTGCTGAAACTTGCTGCAGTGCCTAGGATCTGTCCTGTGACGTCACTGGAAGCTGTCCTGGTAGTCCGAGTGCGTGTGGACTCAGTAGCTTGAAAAAAAAATAGTACAAGGCAGTTAAAGAGTTCACCAAGAATGTTGTTACAACTCCGTTTCAATTTGGCAGAGAGCGTCGCTGGTCTAAGCTTTCGTTTTTTAATATAAAAATTGGCAAGAGATAGCTAGAAATAATTCTGCTAAAAAATGCCAAAACAAGCTGAAGGAAGAATTATATCTAATTAAATATGCCTACGCCAATTTGCGCAGAGTTGTTTCTGTAGACAATAATTATGTTTTAAATTAAACAGTTAACAGATTACAAATAATAAATAAAATAAATAGCTATTTAAGCTGAGAAATATTGCGATGAACAGTATTTCAATAAAGAAAAACAATTACAATAATCAGGTAAGAACAAAAGTGAAATCAATAAATTTAAACAGGTAATCAGAATTCAATTATTGCCTAAAAGCTACTTTTCAACTCGAAAATCAGTTTAATTCAAAATAAAGGTAATGACAAATTTAAACAGAAATAGAGAAATAAAATAAACAAACAATTATGATCTTGTACCGACCACGGTCGAGAAGGGCTTGAGAAGGTGCTCTTTAAATAACGAAGTGACGATAAAATGCTTATATAGGCCGAATAACAACTAACTAAGCTTAACTCTGATTCCCTATATAACTCATAACACCCGATACCGATACCAGAGAAAAGTAGACTCAGTCTCCCACACTATAGACTGTTTTGGTTATTAATTTCAAAAAATGCCACCTCTAACTAGAACCTAAATAATATGAACCCTATAGGCCACTTTGATCGATTCTTTAGTTGGGTTGCTAAACTAAATCCGAAATTCAATAACCCCAGCTTTTGTAGAATCAAGTCTCTTTTTTTCTCTTACCCAAGAGCCTCAAGCTCCAAAAGCCCACTATCACACATGCCCTACAGACAAAAACACACCCACGGCAAAAGACAACGTAGTATGTGAAACGATAGTAGACAAATATCAGATATTCACGAGCTTATTTAACATACCCACGGCAAAAGACAACGTGGTATGTGAAACGATATTAGGCAGACTTTCCGATATAGAAAACTTGAAATAAAAATCAGATACCGCAAAAAAAAAATAAAGAAAATGTCAAGCCTACCTTCCCAACCTCTCACACTGGTCGTCGGTACAAGATAGATTCAAAAATCCTGTCCTACCTTTCCTTTAGAACCACATCTCAAAAAAATTGCACAGACGCGCAGTCGTCTGAAATGTTTCACCTTTTTCCACCGTACGAAGCGACCGAACTTTAAGCAAAAAATATGAACTGCATACTTGAAATTATTTAAAAATTTTAAGTAATATACTACTGCTGTATTCATGTAAATTCAACCCATAATATTAATTTCCATTTTGCATTAACTAGATAACTTACCGACTGATATATTTAAAAGACAAAAATTAGTTTTAAAGCAACTTGATGGGCAACATAAGAATTCATTATTTATTAATATTTTCATACTATCTAATGCGGAACTTTCCACACTGTTGCTACCAGGTCGGTTCAGACAGTAATTCAAAATAGGTTGAAGATGAAAAGTTATTATTTCAAACTAAAAATAAATACAAGCGAACTCGGAACAACCTGATGTTACGGAATTGTTAAAATTACCGTAACAAATACTTCGATGCTATATATTTTCAACTCTATTATATGGTACCGCAGCATGGACACTTAGAACAGCTGAAATAGACAAACTGGTAGCGTTTGAAAGATGGTGCTATCGTCGCATGTTGCGGATTTCGTGGGTCGACAGAGTTACAAATGTCGAAGTGCTGCGTCATATGAACAAAGAAGAAGAGATTTTTAAAACGCTAAAGAAAAAGAAACTCGAATATTTTGCACAATATTAGACGTTCAAACTATCAATTGCTGCAAAATATTATGGAGGGAAAAATTCAAGGAAGGCGTTATCAGGGTAGAAGAAGAACTTCATGGTTGAGAAACCTCAGAGAATGGTTCTCTATGACGTCCAATGAACTGTTGCGTGCAGCTGCAAATAAAGTTCGCATAGCTATGATGATAGCCGACCTCCGTTAGGAGATGGTACGCGAAGAAGAAGAAGGTGCGGTTGCAGTTGTCAAACACACATTAAAGAGACTTGTAATAGCATTTACTAGTTTATCTCCACCATCTTTAACAGCCTCGATCACAACCCCGTCCTCGCCCGATGCCCTGTTATTCCTCATCCCTGCTAGAGACAGTTCAACCTCTCCCTTTGTAATGTCAGGCATATCTACCGATCTCTGAATTAAGACTGCCGATTCATCATTCTCCTGCGTAGTACCCTCCTCGTCATGATACAGGCTCGCATAGAATTCTTGCACTACTTTCAAAAGTTGTTCTTTATTTGTCACAGTTTCTCCATTTATGTTTTCCAGCTTACTAGTATCACTCTTACCTGGTTTTAGTTGGCGTCGCAATACCTTCATCCTCCTGTTTTCCTCTATGATCTTTGATGTCCAGTCGGTATTATATTTTCTGATGTCCCTTCATATTGAGTGTGAAATATCTTTATTCAGCTGTCTTAATTTCATTTATCTACAGTTGTATTTGTTTTTCATTTATCTTCTTCGCTTCATCAGTTCTTTTATTCTTGCACTGAGTTTCTGGTTTTTTTTCTCTCTGGGTTTTACTATGTATCCTGGTAGCCTCTTCAATTGATCTCAAAATGGTTGTATTTAATTCATTCACACTCTGGTCTTCTGTTATTCTTAGACGATTTTCAATAGTGCTCCTATACGCTTTAATGTCTTCTATTGGTGACCACTTTTTGCTAGCATAGGTTTTTACAACCATTTTTCGACACTCCTTGGCCAATCGTAGCACTACTGTTGCCCTTACCATTCTATGGTCACTACCAATAGAGAGTTTGTTCAATACTGTGACATCTTCGACTATGTGTTTCTTATCTGTAATGACGAAGTCTATTTCGTTTTTTGTTCTTCCATCTGGACCTGGCATACGCTTGAATAATCTTGATGGAATATTTATAGTTTAGTTGTAGTATCAAATAGCAGACACGTGTACTTATATTTATCAATCTGTGTGACAGCCCTTGAGTAGAATATAATATGTCCTGATTTCAAGGTCATTTGTTTTTCTCCCTTTCTGCGAACTTCGCTGATGCCCAATATATCCCATTGGATGTGATTAAGCTCCTCCTTCAACTCCAAAATTTTGTCCTGCGTTCACAGAGTTCTTGCGTTGTATGTGTTTATATGTAATGTTCGTCTTTTTTGGTAGCCTGGTCCACTCCGGTGATTCTTAGCACCCTTTGATCGTTGCTGATACCAGCCGACACCTTGGCTGGGAGCCAACGATCTGCCGGAGACTAAGGACCGTTCCTGTAGGTGTCGTTCCATGTTTAGGAGAATTTTAGCCATTTCCCTATCACGCTGGCCATCGGGGGTTGATAGAGGGTCTTTTGAATATTACATTTCCTTAATACTCGATCGAACGGTTATATCGCCGTGACAAACAAAACGTAACCTAATACACGCATGCAGCAAAAATTTTCAAAGTTCGAATTTGTTACAAAAATCCAAAAACAAATTATATAAACTAACTAGTTACCCTTTACAAGTTGAGGATTACCCCAGGAAACGAAGTTTGTGCCGAAATATCAGTAGACTGGAAATAAATCCCTAAAACAAAAACAAAACACCAATAACCTCAAAATGGTGAATACTGTGAATGGAAAATGTTTTAAATGCAAAGACGGATGTGTTTTTAAGGAAGACAAACAGAACACATTTGGTTTTCTTTGCGACATGTGCAACAAAGTTATATGTGAAAAGTGCACAAATGCCTCCAGGCCCAGCAAGTACGCGTAGTTCCCAGTCAATCGAGAACATTGATACATCTGTGACCCGATTGTTCATCTGAGTTCAAACAAATGCCCAAGATGCTGAAATTGATTGATTCACTTAAAAATGAGGTAAACTATTTAAAAGGAAAAGTGGAAAAACTGGAAACTAAAATAAAAACATCAGAAAATAATCCAAAAATTAACAAAAGGCTTAACAACAAACTAGACCTATCCCTGAAGCAGAAAGAAGAAAAGCCTGTAGATGAGGAATCAAAAATAATGGAAAAGTCCACATCAGAGCCATCTAAAGTGTATGAATGCATTTCAAGCTCGATCGAAAAATACCTTGAGAATCATAATGAACAACTAGCTATTAAACTAGACTCAGTTGTTGACGCTATTAAAAATACTAATTCAGAGCTTGTACGCTTTTTAACAAATAACCATGCAGAAAACAAAACAGCAAAAAACACAGAAATCTTCCCTCCTTTGGCCATAACAACAAAACACTGCCCTCGAGACAGCCCTCCACAAAGTGAACCATCACCACAAACAGCTACTATCCCCAGACAGATCAATATCAACCGAAAACAAAACAATGACCTAGGGGCGCCTATAAAACAAAACCAGGAACTTTGGGATCCAGCACAGCCCCACTCGAAATATCAGCAGTAGAGAGTAGACGCTATATTTTTGTGTCTCGACTAAGTCCCAGTACCTCAATGGACCAAATAAGAATGCATCTAACGAGCAACCAGATAAATGCACAAAGCTGGAAACTCAATCTACAGATATTGCAGCCTTTAAAATACAAGTACCTTTTTCTGATATGAAAAAGATATTTGAACCAACAATGTGGCCGAAATATACCATAATAAGGCCATTCCGAAGTCCCAGGGAAAATTTTCTGCAACCAGATGTATCCATAATGGAAGCCAAGTAAGATCTCAAGACTCCATGAAGGCCATAAACAGACGACAACTAAATACTATAAATATATTGTCAAATATAATAATTCATAAAGCTACTAACTAATTATCACCCTGT
>MU190600.1:0-11998 GCA_016904865.1 Pissodes strobi
TCGAGGGCATTGAAAGAAATTGAAATTCCTATATATAAATGATATTTTAATATCTAAGGAGTCGCCAAATAAACTGTTTTCTAGATATTTGAAGTGGATAGTTTTCGTTGGGACATCGTGTATAATAATTGCAGAGGCGATCGATATTGGCTCATTTATTTCCGTAAATAAAAAATTAATAGCTCTCTTGGTTTCGAAAATATTTAGGAAAACTAGGAGCATTCCATATGTAAATTAGTCATGCACAGATAGAGCCGTACAGTCCCACTAGGGGTACCACGCCACCTTACTTTTCAGGAGAAGTCTCCTGGGGGACTACCAATGAGTTTTATCAAAAGTTCTCACTTTAGCGCTTTTAAATGGAATGGAAAAATCGCAAAGAAGTAAGTGCCGGTATAATATTAAGTTTTTGAATTGCACGTAAAATTCGAATTGTTCTATCGGTGCAACATACAATTTGTCTAGATACACATTTCTTTTCCAAAATATTGAACTTAATTTATAAACATCAATATTTTACAGTTTAATTTTGCTTTTGGCATATGGCATAATTAATCAAATGGTCAGAAATTTCCATATAATTCAAAAACTTAAGTTATAGAAAAAACTCTCCAGAAGTTTAGGTTAAAACTCAATAAGTTTTCACTCAGCTTCCTTTTTTCTTAATTATCATAATATCAGTGTTATCCTTAATAAAAATGGGGGCTTAATTTTGAATACTTATATGAAGAATTTATCCTAAATGGTATTTGCGATTTTGTCAGAAAGGTACCATCTTAATTATTTAAAGTAGAAAGGCTTTACGCCATTTGTAAAATTTATATTCTTGCAGGTCATATGTGTGTTGCAGTTTTAATAGCTACACCCTAGTAGCTAATCCGTTATTATTATTAATTCCACAGTTTTAATAGTTGGAAAAATGATTTTCACATATTATATAATTTACTTCAAAAGCCTATGGAGATAACTTGAAAAATGGTCTGATTTTAACAAATAATATACCTATAGTAGCAATTTTTGGATTAGACATTTCACTTTACTAGGCGCTCTTCAAAATCTTCTCGTTGCATCAATTTTCCCAAAATCCTGTTATGTCAAATTTTATTGAAGTACTTTAAGCCGTTTAAGAGTTATATTTATTATTAACAATTTATTATTGTTAATAAAAGTTATTAATTTATTTGACTGAATACAAATAGATACTTAGGTAGGTAGCTCTGGTAACAATATTTGTTGACAAGTCACAAACATTTGACCTTGATGAACTCTTTAAATGTGATATTAATATTATACACAACAGTAAAATCGTCATTGTTAAAATTTGTGAAATATAATATGGAGTATAAACTTAAACGGGCAGACAAGCGCAAACATTTTATGTTAACAAAAACACGTTGCTCCGACCAAAATTAAAATTTTAAAAAACCATCTTCAATTTCAAAATTCAAGTGAAAATATTTAGTTTGTTTTTTGAATTAAAGTTGGTTATTTCAAAATGGATGTGGTGCAAGACAATGGGTCTACGATTTAGATTTAAATAATATGCCAAAAGTAGTAAAATGGAAAGGGGAGAGATTAATTTTGCTGCATGCAGGATAGCATTTTTTTATTGACCTAAATCAAAAATTAAGAAGATATTTTATGGCTAACATCGCTCTAACTCCAACCCCACTGAAAGCGAAACATTCGAACACATTCGGGAAGGCAACAATTGGGACAGACTGCATTTATTTTACAATGTCAATTTTAACACTATAAAATTTGTCAATAATTGTCAAAATTGAAAACTCTTGTTTCTACTAGTTAATAAAACAGGATAAATTTACTAGCTGGGGATTTCTATTGAAGAAAATCCTACTTTATTAAAGTAATATTGTATGAAAATAAAATTCGCATCAGGTGACAGGATATCTCAAATAATCATTAGTTTGTTTTATTACTATTTATAGATATACCCAGTGACTTACCACTTTCCATAGAATTAGTTTACAATATACATTATAGAGCCTGTCCCAAATTGATGATGGATGTATTGATATCTCGGAAACTATAAAACATAGAAGAAAGGTTAAATTAATGGGGAAAATTTGAGACAATAATTCTGTTATTAAGTAAAACCCGTTCGCCAAATGATTCTAACTGTTGGGATATTGCATTTTTTTAAATCTGCGACAAATTTATATTTTTCAAGATAACAATTCTCAAATCGCCTTTTTACGTAGAACTTAATTATTTAATCAGATTTAGATTTCAACGTTTCGATTTTCTGGAACCATCATCAAGTTATGTTTTTAAATACGGAGAGGGATTTTTTATTTTATTTTTGGACAGCTTTTGGTCTCCCAAAACCAACTATGTATCACACTTAACGCATGTATGCAAATTACTTTTACAAGGTATAATACTCCATCAGCTAACAAATTGGAGCTTATGAAAATACCTTTAAGTTACATACAAGTCTGTTAAGTGTGATACACAGTTGGTTTTGAAAGACCAGAAAAGCTGCTCAAAATTTAAATAAAAAAAATAATTTGCAAACGATTCCAGAAAACCGAAATATTGAAATTTAAATATGATTAAATATTAAATTATACGTAAAAAGTTGCAATGAGAATGATTTTACAGATTTGAAATATCTTAAAAAATTTAAAAGTTACGGCAGATTTTTAAAAATGCAAAATATAGGTTTTTTTTCGATATAATACAAAATCCCCAACAGTTAGTATCACTTGGCGGACAGACCTTAGTTCTAAACAAAATCGTCTAAAACTTTCCCCATTTAACCGTTCTTATAGTTTTTCAGATCCCAATAGCTCCATCACCATTATGGGATACACTTTCTAAAAAAAAACTGCCCTATTACTTTATAAACAAATAAACCCAAAAAAAATAATTAGACATAGGTAAAGGGCGCTCAACGTAACTAATACTCATATGTTCAGAAATAGAATTTTAATTTACGGTTTATCTCCTTTCTGCGAAGAATTTATTGAGAAAGTGGGCTGTGGCTATGACCCAGTAAACGCGTATCAAATCCGACCAAATTTAAAGAATATTTGAAGAAACTGACAACTCTGTTCAGATGTCACAACATACGTAATATTTTAACGGATTACATAAGGTAGCTCGTGCACAAATGTATATTCAATATATTATGGATGTCACAAGGATAGTACCAATTAATTATTGAAATAGTGTATGGTTTATATATTTTTTAAGAAATGTAATGTTTTCTTATCTTTAAAAATGTCATATTTTTTTCCCCCAAATTCAATTACATTTAAAGGTGGATGTCACAACGACACTTTTTTTACGGGATGTCACAAAATACGTCGGTCGAGTATATATATATATATATATATATAACCAATCGACGTCACCAGACCCGACACGTTTATCAGACAACCTAAGACCCACTAGAATAAAGTGAATGTGGGGAGTATATAATATGATCTACCTCTATTGTTAATGCCCTAAATATGAGCAGCCAAAGAGGGGTAAGAAAATCTAAAAAAAAAAGTTTTTGCCATATTCAGCAGTCGTATCCAGGATCGAAACATTCCACCGCTTTTTCACGCCAGCGTTAATCGGAATGAATCGCCTAACAGACGCGATCGTGCCCGGCACTGTTGCCGGACGTGTCGGGCACGAAAAAGTTGCCGCGGCATTTCATTAGTCACTTTATTTATATATATTTGAGAGCTCGGTTGTGCTTGGGCAATTATTTGACGAGCTATGAACCGCGGAAAATTAATAGTGGATCTTTCTATTCAAAATTTAAAAGGTGGGCAAAAATCTAGTTTTTCGTATTTGTTGGAATTTATAGATTACTTTATATTGTTGGTTCATTGGCAAATAAAGTAGAATTTAGTAGCTCGGGAAGCAATGATAGTGAAAACGAGGATAGTATAAACGAGGTGCGTGAATATTACAAATATTACTGATTGACCTGCTTAATTAATATCTAATATTTTCTCAAGTTATTTTTTTTTAATTTAGGCTTAATTTAAAAGATAAGTGTTCAAACTGACTTATAATAATTAATGGCACACAGCAAAATCACTGATTACTTAGGCAAAAATACCTTAAAAAAACAAATTTACCTATATCCTAAAGTTGGCAATATCCAAGGTACAGGGTGTCAAAGTTTATATTTCGTTTTCCACTTTCATTGACATTTTTTTTAAATCTTTTATTTCTGCCCAAAAATGGTGATTCGGTTTTTAGAGACAAAAAATTGAGATTTATCCACAATTTCAATGTAGATTGTAGAGGGTGTTCTCAGCGTCTCTCTGAGTACGTAAACCTATTGTGGCTTTTTGCACTTCAGGGTATTTATATTTTCATTGAAAATAACAATTGTCCCATTGTTCTTATTTTATTTTAAAAAAATATACTTTGTAAATGTCGCTTCCAGTAACCGTTTTTAAGATATTTGCTATTAAAAGCTTCACTGTATTGAAATCTTATAGGTCAAATATTTAGAGTAAAGTAGACTTTGTTAATAATTATTCTGAATTAGATATCTTTAAATAATAGTATATTATTAACCAAGGTTCAGACAGATAATATTATTGCCTGAGCGTCGATACAATATAATATACCTGCAATTTTTTTACTAGTTTCTTTTTTATGGCAGTGGCACACACACTAAAGGGAGATCCTATGGCGCTCGACGAGGCGTGTGTGTGTGTGCGAAGATGTTAATTGACACGGTTCTTGAACAGTTGTAGGTTGCAATTAGTGGGAAACAGATGTCCTGGAAGTGAGTTCCACAGTGATGCAGTGCGCCAAACAAAGGAGTTCTTGTAAAGCGATGTTCTAGGTGTTTCTAGTTGTACGACGAACTGGTGCGCTCCTGCCGTCTGTCGTGACTGTCTGGCAGGAGTTGCCAGGGGCGGGATGATGCGGGCCAAATCCTGGAAATATCTGCCGTGAAAGTATCTGTAAAACAGAGACATCTCGGCCACATGTCTGCGGTGTTCCAGACTATCCAGATTTCGGGTCAACTCCGGGTCGCTGACGAGACGCACAGCTCTCTTCTGAATGGAATCCAGCAGCTTTAGGGTGTGCTTTGGTGCGGCACCCCAGATATGTGAGCAATATTCTAAGCACGGTCTTATTTGCGCTTTGTACAGCAAGAGCAACTGCTGCGGTGTATAGAGTTTTTTGTTGCGAAATAGCGGACCAAGCTTCTGGGAGGCTGATTTAGCGATGTTAGCAACATGGTCATGCCATGATATATTGCTGTTGACCGAGACACCCAGTAGTCCGATTGATGAGGATGAAGGAATGGTCGATCCTGCCATAATGATGTCAGGGCCCGCTGTATTGGTCCTCTTGGTAAACGTTGCTGCTTGGGTCTTTGCTGCATTGAACTGGACCAAATTTCGGTCACCCCAAGTTTGAACTTTCTCCAGGTCTTGATTAATTGCTGTAATCTGCTCCTGTCTGCGGTGGTGAGTCTCAGTCGCTGGTAAGGGTTTTTCTGATATAAAGTGTGAGACAAGGGTACTGTCATCTGCAAAACAGGATTATTCGTTTCGATCAGCAGGCCATTAATATAGATGAGGAACAGAGTTGGTGAAAGTATTGCGCCTTGAGGCACGCCCGCATTGATGGTGAATGTGTCCGAGATGTGTCCATCGACTGCAACGTGTAGGGATCGGTTCTTAAGGAAACTGGCCAGCCAGCTGCAGAGAGAGGCTGGCAGTCCGAAGGACGGCAGTTTGTTGAGCAGTCCGTCATGCCAAACTCTGTCGAATGCCTTTGAAATATCCAACGCAATCGCTCGAGACTCTCCGTAGTTTTCAATAGCCCTACTCCATATATGAGTGACATAGGCCAATATATCTCCTGTCGATCTCTTTTGCGAAAGCCGCTGATTATTCTGTTGTTCTTGACGTCCTTGAGTAGTTGCTGGTTGGCTACACGTTCCATGACTTTGGAGATTATTGGCAAAGCAATTGGGCAATAGTTTGAGGGCGTGGTTATCTTGCCTTTTTTGGAACAGGTTGCACTCGAGCGACTTTCCAAGAGGATGGGTAAATCCCTTTTCCGTAAGAAAGAGAAAAAAGCCTGGAAAAAACGGGTCGTAGTTCGTTGGCGCAGTTATTTAGCACGATGGCAGGTATTCCGTCCGGTCCTGATGCCTTTTGCGTATCTAGCTCTTTAAGGATTTTGCGAATATCACGGTGAGAAAACTTGACTTCTGCCATGGTAGTGTTGATGTTCGATATGGTGGGGAGAGTCTTGCCTTGGGGGACGTCTAAGGTAGAGTGCGAGGAAAATATTTTAGTGAGCATGTTTGCTTTTTCCTTGGCTGTAGTTGCCGTGATGGCATGTTCGTCCATCAAAGGTGGGAGAGACGTTTTTGTAAAGTTGTTACTCACTGCCTTTGCAACCGACCAGAAATTCCTGGAACCACTGGGATATTGCAAAAGTTTATTCCTGATCCTTTGATTGTGTTTGCCCTTTGTTTCGTCGATCACACGTTTGCATTCGTTTCTCGCTTCGACAAAATAATTGCGATTTTCAGCGGTCTGATTTTGCTGCCAGTACTTGTAGGCTTGCTGTTTCCTACCTACAGCTCTTTCGCATCTTCTGTCGAACCAGGGCTTTCCGTTTGATGGTAACTTGATGGAATTTGGGATGTATGCTTCCATTCCTGAGGAGATTACTTGCGTGATCTCTTCGCAACAGACTGACGGGTCGTCAGTGCCAAAGCAGACGTCGAACCATGGAAAAGCTAGGTAGAACTCCCTTAGATCGTCCCAGTTTGCAGAATTGTAATGTCAGATTTTGCGAGGCAATGGTGGGTCCTTCTGTATGAGTGGCAATTCACACACCGTTGTAATAAGTTTGTGGTCGGAAGTACCTAATGGCGGACCAACTGTAATTTTGTACTGGTCAGGATTGATGGTTAGAAAAAGATCAAGGAGGGCGGCGAATTCGCCCCTCTTTGGGGTTGGTTCGTCTACAAGTTGAGTAAGCCCGCAGCTGGTGGCGAATGCTTCAGCTTCTCTACCTTCTGACCTGGGGTGATCGACCTGTATTGAGTCAAAAGTGGTAGCCAGTGTTGAGAAAAAGCTTTGGTAGGCTCTATCGCTCGGAGGGCGAAAGAGACAACATATAAACTTGGTTAATCCCTTGGCGTTGAACTTGAGCCACATGACGTCAAGGTTGTTCGGTTCGAGTGTTTCTTCGCGTTGACATGAAAGGTCGCTTCGTACAAAAAGGCATATTCCGAACTTATGTCTAAATCGGGTATGTAAGTCGTAACCAAGATAGGGGTAGTTCACTGTTGTTGTAGAACATACTTGTGTTTCTGTAAGGGCTAGTATGTGTGGTCTATTTGCTTGTAGATGTTGGTGTACCGAATTTATGTTTGTATTTAGGCCTCTTATGTTGCAGAAATCTATTCTAAATTGGTTCGGTATCTTTGCTATCTGTGAAATGCGGAATGAAGGGCTCCCAGGGCCACTCAGCGCCCGGAGATCCGAATGGCCGGGGAGTTTACTTCCGGAATATTTTGATCCTGGAAGCACCATCAGGTCCATATATTTCTACTGTGGAAGCCGGCAACACCAGCGCGGAAGCGGAACGTGATTTGGGAAAACCACTTAGCGCCTCCCAGTTCTGGTGGGGTGGTCTTTCACCAGACGATGCGAGTAGGCGTATGCATCTACCACCTGAGGCCGCTTCCACTGGAAGCATCGGCCTCAGACTCATTGCTCTGGTGGTCCCTAGTCTGACAGGGGTAAAAATAGGGTTTGTTGGATCACTCCCCAGTGATCAGCTCCAGACTTTGTACTCTAGTGTTCTCCAGCCTGGCGGAGGACGATGGGATGTGATGGGCCACATCCGTGGCAACTTGGAATGGCGGGGGCGTCACTCCCCATAATCAAACTGCTCTCACCAGTTTAACGTTCCTGCCTGCTAATACAATCCAGCCCCTCTTGTCACAAACTGTCATTGATCAGCTCCAGACTTTGTACTTTGGTGTTCTCCAGCCTGGGGGAGGACGATGGGATTTGATGGGCTATATCCCATGGCAACTCGGAATGGCGGGAGCGTCACTCCCCATAATCAAACTGCTCTCACCAGTTTGACGTTCCCGCCTGCTAATACAATGCAGCCCCTCTTGTCACAAACTGTCATTGATCAGCTCCAGACTTTGCACTTCGGTGTTCTCCAGCCTGGGGGAGTAACACATCTATCAAATATTTTTCTAATAATTATTAAAGCATTAATTACATATTTTTTTTATAAGATTGCTTATTTATTAATTATTTTAATCAAGTTATCTTTGCTTTTAAATATTTGAACATTATTTGTTTTTTATTTTGTCAGATAGGCTTGGTAACTGTCAATTAGTGTAAGGAAATAATTTGACAAAGAGTAAGAAAAACAACTTCTCAAGTTCAAAATTGGTCAATAATGGTTGACATTGGAGCTAGAAATGGAAAAAAGCAAGCATAATTTAATTTTTAATAAGAAATATCTCGAAACGAGTACTCGGAACGATATTTACAAATAATAGCTTTTTTACGTAGAAAAGATGAGCCAATTGATATTTTCAAAAAAAGCAAAAAATGTAAGACTTTTTTCGCCTTAAAAAAGTCTTGGACCTCCAAAAAGTTTTGTCATTGGCCATTTCAGGTGACCATGGATTTATTCTATCGATCTATGAAGGTATTATCATATGTTTATACGCAAATACATATTTGAAGCGACTTTCTCATTCATATGATGTCATGGGGAAAATATAGCATACACTTTTTAATGATTTGAGGCCCCATATTAGGATAAAAGAAACATTAAGATTTTTTTGAAGTTGGGCAGCCATCTTGTGATTTTTCACATCGTTACTACTAGAGATCTCTTTCAAGGCGAACATGACTATTTAAACAGGTGGCGGATGCTGTCAATTTAACATCATACTTGATTTAACATTTTGACTGGACAGATCAGGATGACGCGACAAGTTTTTTTGAACACATGTATTGAGAAAAGTAGATTACAACACGCGTGTGATATTAATCGTGTTCTTATGAATCTAAAGAGCATTTTTGTGTCATTTTCATAGGTGGCCGTAGACAATTTTTGGCTAACACCTCGTGCTATATAACCCCCTCGTTTGAAAAGAAGAACTTTCAACACGTGTTATGTAATAGTAATATACTATTTTAGGAGGACTTTGATGTCTCTTTCATAATAACAAAGCAAAGTACGAAATTTTATTATAGGAACGAAACAACGTAACTAAATATTATACATCCTTCGAGTTATTTATAATCCGAAACTGATAGTTGTGAGCATTGTTACGCTGGCATCCATAGGGTGCGGCCCAAAATGCTATTTTAAAAGCAAGTAAAGTCAAATATTGCGGTCACAAGGAAAAAATGTGTGGATGGTGGTTCCAGAAAATTGAAACGTTCTAGCTCAGTGGTTCACAACGGTGGGTCGCGATCCCCCAATGGGGTAGCCATGATTCTTTTAGGGCGTCACCGAAAGTCCAGGGGGACATAAACCATAGGCTTAAAATTATTCAGACGCTTAAATTACATCCATTCAATATTCTTTCAATATGACGAGGTGGCGAATCCCGATGTAGGAATCCGCGCAAGAATACAATAGACGTCAGCCAATTTACCTCGATTTACCGGATATTGAAATTTTCGCCACATTATCCAATAGTAGTTGGCGCGAAGTCGGTACTCGGCGGAGGAACGAATTAGAATGGAGAAACTTGTGTGGAGAGTGCACCGAGAACACCAGCCATGCTTGGTTCGAGGTCGGATTTTCAGTCAAAAGTTAGAAACCTTGCATCCAAAGCAAAGGGATTGCACTGTATGATTCACCGATTTGCCTTTGTTAATAAAACTCCTCCAAAGCCGTTGCAAGAAGGGCCTGACTCTGATTATAAGAATTGTTAATTATAAAAATATAGTGTTATGCAAAGACATGGATTCTCATCACAAAGGTCTTCTTTCCTTCACTGATGTTTGTTGGTTATCAAAAAAAAATGTTGTTGGCCGTGTTTTTTGAATTGGAAAACGAACTAAAACTGTTCTTAGAAATCAAAGGAAAGCATCTTGTGGTACACTTTAATAATGAGATCTGGATCCAAAGAGTAACTTATACATCAGACATCTTATGTCAGCTAAATTTGAAAGTTCATGGTACATTATCGACTTCAGAGATAATATTCAAGCGTTCGTGTTAAAGCTGCGAAACTGGCGCGATAATGTACATTTCAGAATTTTTATTTTATGTTTAAACAGCTTTCCATCAAAGCTGAAGAATTCACATGAATTGTCGACAATCTTACCCAGGAATTTAATGATCACCTTCAAGCTCTTGAATTCTGAAATTCAATGTTATTTCTCCGAACAGCATTAGTTTGAGCCTCATTAGGTTGAGCCTCATTTCATTCCCGGTGAAGTGCGGGGTGAACTTCCGGAGCTTGGAAATGATTCCTCAGCGCCTGATATATTTCAGGAAAATCGATGATTCAATTTACTTGTTCCATGCGTCATTGGTCATCGGATATTCAAGATGACATAAGATTGGCTTTGACATAAACTCCGCTTAATTAATATACTTATTAAAAAAAATCACTTTTCTTAAGTCCTACAATATATTTCTTCAAAAAGTTACGTCGGGGGCTAATGCGAGTAATTACCTCACCCTATTTTATATGTTTAAATTAAAAAACACATTTGAAAAATCCAAGGTAGTCGAATTATTATGCTAGTATTGGCAAGGTGGAAAAACATGCAAGTTATTGAGAAATTTTGGAAAAATTTGGACCTAGTCTCCAAAATTATGCGCATTGCCTGCAACGCATTTTATGACGACGGGTAGCGAACATTTTTAAAAAATCTAAAAGGGACGCGAATAAAAAAAGGTTGGGAACCACTTTCTGGCTGGAATATCACTATTACTCGTAAAAAGTTGCTCTAGAAATGTTTGAACGGATTTTAGAAATGTTTATAAATTAAAAGTTACTAGATATTTTTTCCTGAAATGTATCATTTAAATTTTTTCAAAATATCTCAGAAATCTAAACATTTAGATTCAAGTAACCCAAGCTAACCAAGCGCCAATAAAATAAATTACAATTATAATTGTCTAAAACATTCCCCATTATAATTCGCCATAAATTTGGGACACACTGTGTAGAATAATGTTTACGTTACTAATGTAACTAAAACTAACCAAGCGCCATTAAATTTTTATTAGAACTGTCTAAAACATTCCTCATTACCCCATTTAACCCTTCATAATACAGTTTTCGAATATTATTATCTTCCTAGTCGATTCTACTACTTAACATTTTACAGCCTTGGTTATCTCATTAATATCTTGGTTTTCTACTGTGTAAATCAAAATATATAAAATATTACGTTAATTGCGGCATCCTTCAAAATATTGCCTTTAAAAGGAAAAAAACATTTCTGTACATTTTGGATCAAAAACGCGAAACAGTACTGTGTTCGGAATGTTCTTAGTAAGCTAGTTAGTCTACCCATAAATTTTTGTCCAGATATCTTGAGAACGAAATCGAATTATTGATCCTCTGAGAAATATGCGCCTGAAATCGGTTGAAAATCACTTACATAAAAGTAATGTTTAACACATTTTAATATTAAGTACTATTAAGTGTGTCTATACACGGTTGCCATACTTAGGGTTCGAGAGCATCTATCGTATATAGCTACAATCAAACCGCGTATATATTGTATCTGTATAAAACAAGGACGCCCTCTAAGCGGTCAACGCGCGAGATAAATCTGTATATAATAACATATCTTACCTACTTTTCAAGCCCACCTAATTTTTTGTTCCCTTCATCCCACGACCCTCCTTTTTACTTTTACATAGCTAAACGTTGTCAGACCCGAAGTCGGGTCTGATAACGTGACATTTGGCTTGGGAACGTCGACCACATATAGCAAAATGGGTCTGTATAAGCGGTCAAACAAATGTATAT
>MU190600.1:21803-41639 GCA_016904865.1 Pissodes strobi
TACTTTTCCCAGGAGACGAAAGTAATTTTTCTGGATTCTCCCTTCTTCTTTCCTCATCTTCGTTTCTAATTCTTTTCACTGAATTTACGCTTACCTATTAAAGCGTAAAAGGGATACCATAAGAAAAATATATTAGTTTGAGAATGGAGACGTATTGATCATTTTGAGTAACGTTATATTTCTTAAAGTTGAATATATGGCAGTGCTTGGATGGTAAATAAAGCATTTTTACTGTGGTAAGGTGTGTAGGAAAACGCTTTTTTAAAATCTATTAAAATATGTCGAAAAAAAAAGACCTAAAAATAGGTGTATTAATTTAGTAAACAATAGGGCATCCACGAACCTCCATGACGATACGAAAATGGCAATTGTAAAGCATAATTTTGTAACAAATAAAAATAATTTTTCAAAGTTAGGTATGTTTTGATTTAGAGACGCATTTTTTGTCACACAGTGTATAGCCCCGCGGCTCGTGACAGAAAAAAGGGACCCATTTTTTACAGTTCTGCCTTTGATAGGGGACATACTTACATACAGCAGTAAACTATCGAAATATGCATTAAAAATTTCTCGCACCGCGCATGTTGAAACATTAATTTTAGTTTGCAAAAAAATGGTCTCTTGGAACAACTTTTTATAGTCTTCTTAATTTTTCTTGTAATGTTTAGTAACTGATTAAGCGTAATATTTAAAGGCAGACGATTTGTCAAAGTACAAGTGGAAAAAAACTTGTTCCCAAAAAATCGATCCCAAACAACAAATGGAACAATTTTTCTGATCTAAATTGGGAGACTGGATAAAATGTGAATATTTCTTGCTTAAAAATGTTAATTATGTTATCATTATATGTGTATGTTATTGTTAGAATATTAGTGGATTTAAAGAATATTATCCATATTATTTCAGAGAAAAAGGAGATTGCATTGCAATTGTTATATATTAGTATTACTAATGACAACGCCGCAATAGCGATTTTACTCCTCTGCCTCTTCAGTCGTCGTAGCTCTAGAACCATGCCACGGACTTTAGTAGAAGTAGCAGTAGCAGTAGCAGTCGTAGTCGTAGTCTTATTCGTAGTCGTAGTTGTAGTATTTTTAATTGTAGTCGTAGGTGGTAGGTGGTAGTTGGTAAATGGCAGTTGGTAGTTGATAGTCGGTAGTCCGTAGTCCGTAGACAATAGTCGATAATTGATAGTTGGTAGTTAAATTGCTCTTAACTTCGATATCATTTATGATTAATATGGTAAGTTCCTCTCTTCGGCAGGTGCCTGCAGGACCAAAAATATTGGCAATTTTTAATAAAAGGTACATTGCATCCAGTGCTTTATACATAAATGTCGATATTTCTTTCTTTGTAAATATTTTGCTACCTTTGGCTTATATCGATATTTATTTTTATTTTGATAACAACTTTAGGCATGGAATATTTTGAACATATTATATTTGGTTTAAATTTCATATTTAAATCAATAAAATATGCCAAAAGTGTCTCTTCGTTTAGAGTTTTTACACCTCTTTCTTCACACCATCTGGGAAACGATTCATACTCTTTCCCATTCTTATATCTGTATTTGGCCAGCTGCAATTATTGTATGTTTGCGGCTGGCAAAGCATCTTCTCTTCTTCATCGGTTTATTAATTCTAAATTTATTGATTCGATTGCTGACAATAAGCTTGAAATTGCCGCATTTCTTAATATAAATTAACTCTATTCTAAGTATAGGTTAACGATATATTTGTATTAGCATTTATAACACGTTGTGATTATATTTATTTTAGTTGATAAGATAAGCACATTGTTATTAGGATAGCTTAAGCAGGACACTCACGATACAGCGGCGTCGTACAACAGGATCGTAGGACGGCGTTCTACGATTTGATCGAAAGTTTGACGAGGATACACACGATACTGCGCCGCAGTCATATGGTCTTGGGTTTAACATGTCTGATCAAAGTGTTTTAATTTTGACGTATCTTGCTCTTTGCGCAACCAACAGTAAAAAGAAATCTAAACGGAAACGTAGATTTTGGGTGCAAAGATTGGCTTATGAAACGGGGATCACTAAATCATGTTAATTTATTAGAAACGTTGCGATTGCATCCAGATGATTGGGAAACTACATTTGCATGATTGAATCTACTAACGTGGAGTTGTCAGCGGTAACTTCTTTGATTCAAAAAGAATAAACAGTAATGCGCCATGCAATATGCGGAAGTCGTCAGCAGTCAGCCACGCACGGTCAAAAATCGGTCCAACCGACGGTGTTGAACTCCAGCAGACAAACCAGTTTGTCTGCGGTCAAATTGTACGACTTCGTTGAAGGCACGGGCACACACGATCAAATTGTTTTCAATTTCGTTGGATGCAAAATCGTACGACGCTGCAGTATCGTCAGTGGCCCGCTTTAGCTTGATTTATATTACATTACCGTAGAACGGCCAGCGAACCGATTTATATTTTTAAGAATTCTGTTAATAAAACCCGTTTTTACGCTGCATTAGACTTGTCGATTCATATTTTATTGTCGGTTGGAATATTTCATAACTTTTTGGAACCCCCTTGGTTGCCGGACTCCAATCACCGGCCGATCGGCCGATCATTTCTGAGATCGTTTTGGGACCTCTGCTTAAATTTATCTTTACACCCAGCATGCTGCACTTTTTGTAGTGTTCGGATGTTCGTTCCGAGTAATAGGAATGTGTTATCCTCTCGTAATTGTCGCTTTCGACTTAGATTTTTAAAGGTTTATCATTTTCGTAGGAGTATTTCCTAGCAATTCTTAAAAAAATTAATTTTAGCTCATTAATTGTGGCTTCCGCTGTCATTTTACCCTCATAATAAATGAGAACTCAGTCGTTTATTATCTTAGAATTATTCCTTGTATCGAATCAGTTGGCATTTTTCAGCTCCTCCGTACTTGCTGTTCTGACGTAGTTTTTGTTTATCTCGTAGAAGGAGAAAGGCAAATTGATGGCAACGAATCGAGAGTTCTTCTAGTTAGACCTTTCGGAGAGAAGAAAAGTTTTCTGTTTGAGTCCAGTCAGAGACTCCACATTTAGTTTTGTGATTTAATTCTACCCATTCTTTGGGGATATATTGTATTATCTCTTTGTGCTTTGACACGACGGATTTATCGGGATCTAAATACTGTACTAGGTGAGATTTTTTCTCTGGAATTATTTTTTTCCTATGGCTTGTGAAGCACGCGGACGACGCCATGATCCTAATGGTTTTTTTCCCTTATTTCTAGAGGCTTTCAAGTTCGTCGAATAAGACCGAGACCGTCGAATCTCCTGTACGCTCACACACGATCGAGGCAATTATTGCTGTCATTGGGAATGATCAAGATGTCGAATGTAAGGTCGCGTCTGAAAAGTGTGTCCGACGAAAAAGTTAATTTTGAATGTTGCAAAACTAAAAAGTTCTCAAGTATTGTGTGTATTAAGTGTGGAAAAGCCTTCATGTCTCGTGTGCTACAAGAGACTGGGCAAAAGAAGTGCAAATAATAGATAAAACGCGATGTTTGTGTGTAGAGCATGGGATAACCTCAAACAGTGAAGTCGACAACTTAGACACAATTCGTCTCCTACAGGAGATTATATTGGGTCTTAAAGAAAAGAATGTGCCCCTAGGAGAAAATAAGAAACTTTTGGAAGGAAAAATAAGTGATTTATTGGAAAATTCCATCACAAAAAAAATCGAGCAACCAGAAAAAATATCAATTTAACCTCAGGAATCTGAAGAATGCAAGATCGTCAACGACGTCGCCGAGGCGGTAAACACGGACGTGCCCGAAGTTCAAAAAATTGACAATCGAACGAGAGAAGTTGCGACGACGCAAGCAGTTTCAAGCGACGAAATTCTAAAACATAAAAATCCAAACGGGCTTTTACAAACCGGCAACACCGCCGTTAAATCGCTAACCTATCTAACCTAACAATCAAAGAAAATGCGTGGGAAGACGGCGTCCCAGATGGAGGAGTAAACTTAAAACCTCCCTACGATGGCAAATTAAATCCAAACCAGCACACTGGGGAAGGATGGCAACGAGTTGAACGAAAACGCAGGACTAGACGTCCTGAACCCACTAAAGGCACAAAGGAAAATGTGGACCAGTTAACAGTAGCAACTCCAAGAAGTCAGGCATGGATATTCGTATCCGGTTTTACTCCTGAAACAAGAGGGAAACCATCACCAAATATTTAAAGGATAATGGCTATGACGGCTGCACATCCTACAAAATGAGAACAAAAAAGGACAAAATGAGAAGTTCTTTCAAACTTTGTGTATCCTTGAATAGCTGAGACGAAATCATGTCACCTGAACTATGGCCAAGTGGCATCACCATAAACCATTTTCTCAATCTGCAAAGGCGTCCGGGAACAACCAGGGACATGGAAAACCAAATGGAGAAAGAGCAGTAGTAAATAAGGCACAACAAAATCGCAACGTAAATACACAAAATAAAAGCGACGGAACTTAAGGATTTTTTATTTAAATATTCGTTCCTTACGAAATAAAGTTGAGGAATTGGAGTTATTTCTTAATACTTTACAGACTGATAGCAAGTACAATGTTCTGTGTTTTAGTGAACATCATTTAAAAAATGATGAAATACAGTGTCTTACTGTGGAGAATTTTGAAGTGACATCCCATTTTGCAAGATGCCATAGGAATTGTGGGGGAACGGCGATTTTGTCAGAGCCTACTCTAAAGGGGCAGTGTATTGACAATATAAACAGACTTTCCGTGGAATCCCATCTGGAGGTTGCAGCCGTGGAGCTGAAGGATTTTAATATTGCAATTTTAACTGTATACCGTCCACCAACTGGTGATTTCAATGTTTTTTAAGTGTATTTGAAAATATACTATAAGTCGTAAGTCAAAATAGATATAAGTATTTGATAATTAATGGAGATTTTAATATTATTTTTAATTCTAACAATCAGAGAAAAAATGTTTTTATTGACTTACTAGGAAGCTTTGGTTTGTCTAGGCAGGTCTTTCAGAGTACAAACCTGGTGAACTGTATAGATAATGTTTTTATAAATTTTGAGGGTATTTTGGTTTTTAATTTGAGTGTTTTTGACCCACTTTTGTCAGACCACTTAGCAATCGATGTAAGTCTGAAAGTGAGTAGAATGATTGTGGAGCCCGAGTGCTATGAGTGCAGACCGGTCACCCGACAAGGTATGCGTAAAATGTATGATTAATTGGAGAATTTTGACTGGAATTTTGTGAGTGTGGAGGGGTTGAATGTTGATTCAAAGTTTAGTCAGTTTGCCCTTGTATTATCAACTGGCATAAACGAGTTTTTTCCTAAAACTAAAAGCAAATCATCTCACAAACAAATAAACATAGATTGGTTTAATGATCACCTAAAGGGTATGAGGAGAACTCTGAAGTTTTTGCAGGATTTTTATAAAGATAAACCCTCGGAAAACTTGAGTGATTATATAAAAAGATTTAAAAAGGAATATAGGCAAAATATTCAAATGGCTAAAAAAAGGTTATTCAGACTTTATACTGAGATCATCCAATGTTGTAAAAGCACCTTGGGATGTCGTAAATAATATTAGGGGTTGTAACAACTACACAGGGGGAGAGGGTCTATCACCGAATGATTTTAACGTTTTTTTTGCTAATATATCAGAAGAAACGCTATCAAAGGTCACAGCTACTGGGATTAAACCGAGTGACTATGTGACTGCGTTTAATATAAGTGTAACATTCAGTTTTCAGGAGGTAAGTTTTAACCAGGTGAGGGATGCCATTGACGCACTAAAAAACAAAAAAAGCAAAGATATATTTGATATGAGTGCATCTATGTTGAAATATTTTAAGAACCTGTTGATTTCGCATCTTACAAAACTAATAAATCATTGTATAAGACATGGTGTTTTTCCAACTTGTTTAAAAAGAGCCAAGGTAGTACCAGTATTTAAAAAAAAGGGGATAAAAACAACTTATCTAACTACCGACCCATTGCACTGGTCCCTATACTGTCAAAGGTCTTCGAGTATTTGCTTAAAAGTCAACTGTATACTTACTTTGAAAATAATAACTTGCTCACAGACAGTCAGTATGGTTTTAGGCCTGGAAGATCCACATCACTGGCTGTTCTGGACTTCCTGGAGTTTGTGGCGGAGACTTTTGAGAGGGAGCACTCTCAAACAGCTCTCTCAGCTCTCATCTACATTAACGATATCGGCTTGGCGGTGCCGGGGGCAAAGACCTTGTTGTTTGCAGATGACACGTCGGTGGCAATGAGTGGGGAGTGTCGTGAAACTCTGAGAGTGAGTATGGACGAACGAGTGAAAGATTTGAATGTCTGGTTTAGGTCGAATAAGCTCACACTTAACGAAAGTAAGACTGAAAACATAGTGTTTGGACTGCGCGAGCTTGAGGAGGGTGGTTCTAATGGAGTGAAGTTTCTGGGCATTTACCTTGATCCAACTTTGAAATTTGAAGCTCATATTGAGTATTCTGCTTCACGACTATCTAAAAATATCTATTTACTAAAGAATCTCTCCAGGATTATGCCGGAGGTTGTTCTCTTGCAGACCTTTCATGCCCTTTTCCAGTCCGTTTCAGTGTATGCTACCTTAACGTGGGGACACTCAAGCACATCGTGATAGAGTCTTTGCACTGCAGCGTAGAGCAGTGCGGGTCGTAGCTGGCCTTGGTTACAGGGAGAATGCTAGGCTTTCTTTCACGAGGCTTGGCATTATGACTATTCCTTGTCGATATATATATATATATATCAATGCATTATATATTGTCACAACAACTTAGACAAATTTAATACAAATAATTACTACCATCATTATCCTACTAGACAAGGAAATCAAATAAGACTGGATTTCCTGAGACTGCACAAAACACGTATGTGCTATAACTATTATGGTCCTACTTTTTATAACAAGCTCCCTACCACTCTGAGGGATCTGCCTCTTAGAGAGTTTAAGCTAAAAATAAAGATATTTTTATTGGATAATGCTTTTTGTGTTAATTTTAACAGGTTTTAACGCATATGTTAATTTTAAGTTAGTGTTATATATGTATACGTTTGTACTTTTAGATTATAAGGTATCTGTGCTGGCACATTTTATGTAAAAAACCAGTGACGAAAATGTGACGATCGTAAAATTACTGTGTAATTCCTGACGTAATATATATATTTGATTTGATTTGATTTGATTTGCTACAGTTTTTTTTGTCCAACTTAATGATTTGATTGCTTTATCTGTGTGAACTTTTTTTTGTGCATAGTCCACCATTTGCTTTGCGTCCAATGCGTTACCTTATCTACTCCATTTTGTTAAATCTGAATTTTTATTTTAATGTAATTTGAGTTTGATCATATGGGGAAGTTTATATTTTCTTTTAGGGGTGATTCATACCTATCTTTTTTTATATTCAATTTGTCTGTACGTTAGTATTTTTTTTATTTGCTGATGATCATTGAAAATTCATTGATAATTTTTGGGGAATTTGTTTTATAAAGAAAATATATTTATGCAAGGAAGGCTAAGTTTTTTTTTATTAAAGTAAGGGGGCTTTGTCTAATGCGTAATGGGTTATTTCAGGGTTTTACTAGTAGGCTAGAAGCAGGTTTTTCTACCAGGCCTACAACTTTTAAATACCAGGCTACTACATCAATTAGCGGGCCACAGTCCAATTACAGGGTCACAACTTTAATTAGCGGGCCACAGTTCAATTTCCGGGCTACTTCTAGCTCCAGGCTACACTAAAGCCAATTGAATTGGTGAGTCCTCTACTAGTTGCATCTTCAGGGCCAGCGCCCTAGCGGTACCAACGGGTGCTCGGCGCCAGAGTTCGACCGGATCTAAGTGGTATTGTAGTGAAGCATTTTTCTTAATTATTATCTCTTGTTTTTTTATTTTTGTGATCAATTATAATGAATTTTGCACTATAGATGGTGCCTGAAAAGAGCCAAGTTCCATTATTCAATTATTTTTCGGACCGATTGACGTAATCATTCTTAATTTCTCTCTTTTTAATATAAATCAAGCATTGACAGGCTTTAAGACAGTTTCAATAATCGTTTTCTTTTCATTCATTTATCGGGTAATATAACCGCTCTGAATTTTCCCTTTTTTTAATATAAACCAAGCATTGACAGTCGAGCTATAAGATAGTTTTCAATTATTTTATTCTTTTATTAATTTATCGAGTCATTTGATTTAATTATTGCGGCCGTTTACCGCTACATATTATTATTGCTATATTTATAATCGGTGCAGCTACTAGCGCAAGCATACATACAGGTAATTAGCTTAGTTAACATAAAAGTGATCACTTCGGTTTGTAGTGCTTAATGCATTTAGTTATAATACATACAGTACCGAGTATTAACAACAGAATTGGTCTCCGTACAATCACCATAGTGTACCAATTATTAGTTAAACTTAATAGTCATTTGACATTATTTTGTCTTTAACGTGCCATTTTACTCCAGATAAATTGTTGCTGTGTTTTCCAAAAAAAAAGAACTTAGTAGCAAATATATTGTTCCTTAAATTTTAGATGGTGTCTTCTTGTTAAGCTAAGGTTGAGTTAGTTGATTTTATACGTGGGCCTAGCTACCCTGCACAACATCAGCGGAGCTTTTTCAGTTTAGTTGGACAGAACCACCGATCTCCATATATGGATAAGCACAAAGCGATCCAAATCATACTGATTCATGCGCCTTCAGATGTAAACAAAAGAAGGTAGTTCTGAGACTGCGCAGTTTCAATTAGCAGGTTATCGATCGATTCCACGTGCTTCATCAGCGCATGGCCGCGAATAAGCGACAGGTCCGCATTTTAAGAATTTGGAAAAATATTTTTGCCGTTGTATATATTACCAAAAATGTAAAAGCAAGTTGATAGATGATATATTTAACACAAAAATTTTCAAACCATTGGTTTTTAAAAGAAATAGAATAGACCAACCGATAAAATATACAAATTTTAGTATTTTTTCCGAATCTTGCTTTGTTTTGGAGACAAAAAAAATAAAAACTATTTCTTTCCTCGTCCCTGGGCGACACAAAAACCAATTAAAAAATGTAAAAATATGACAGTAAGTATATAATTATGTTTAAGGAATAAACCATTGATAGGTATGCAAAAAAAATACTACCAAATATTTTGGTACCTACCTAATTTTTACATTCTTTATGTGTGGCATGCATTTTTTTTGTTAAAAATATTAACGAGTTTGCCCAAAATGATTTTATGACCAAGGAAATGTGAATGATTTATACTGTAAAATCTGGTGTAACACAGGCGCAGCACTGAAACTTGAAAATTTTCAAATATATAAATTTTTTAAAATCATCCCTTTGATTCAAAAATATTAAAAAATGGAAGCACCTCCTAATAAAATCCTTTTTATATGCGTTTGCCTTCAATTTTACTTTCTCTTTAAGTTAGTCTTGAATAGGTACTACTTTTAAAAGAGATTTGTAATGTTAAAGTATTTTGCATTCACACATTACATACCACAATCTGTAGGCAAGAAATACACCTTTTTTTAGTTTTTTAAAATATGAATTTTTGTTTCATTGAATAGCTAAAATAACTTTGGGACAAAGAAAGGTTTATTGAAGCAAAATATCATGATATAAACGTTTTATTTACATTAACTTACATTAGGTAGTAGTAGTAGTAGTCCATTTGGAAAAACCCAATAATACAAAATATGTAGGTAGTATGTACCAAGATACAAAATTCTTAAGACTATACACATGTCTAAATGCTCATGAAAACCTTAACACATTTAAGAGTAATTAGGAAGATTCATGAGAAATTAAACTGATTATTTTTTATTACAACAGTGAAAAAAATCGATAAGTATTTTTTTATTTCCACTAAATATGAATATTACGAGAGCTATGCCAGTTTTTAGTTTTGTATATATAGATATACTATGCATGGTGTGACGTAATAATTCATGTGTATTGTGACTTCATAAGCACATTTCAAGGCGTATCTGCCTCATTTTTCGCCTTATGAAAAAAAAGAAAAAACACGTGTCCACTTAGTTTTCACGGCTATCGAAAAATTGATGAAACTTCCTCATTGTTCCGTATACCTGTTTCTGCTATTTTAATAGATTTTTTTTTAAATATTTTGCAGACTGTTCTATAGGTTCAACATAGAAATAATCCGTGGGGGAAGCTTTAACATTTTTTTCCAATTTTTACTCCCATCTTTTATTTTTTCTTTACCTTTACAGATAGAAAAGACATACAAATTGTACTTTACGTCACTCACTACACTTTTCTATCCTAAATTTTTAAAAGAAGGGGGTTAATATTGGAAAAAAATTAAAGCTCCCCCCACGGATCATTTCTGTATTATTGAACCCATATATGTAGTATGTAAAACAATTTTTAAAAATCTTTTAAAATAGCAGAAACAAGTATGGGGAACAATTACCCATTTAAGGATCTAAAAAAAACTGTTTAGAGCATCAAAGCTCCTCAACAAAGTAAATTAAAATCCATCCTACCTATAAGAAGACTCTTTTAATACAAAATGATAAAACTGAATAAACTCACTGCTATTTATGCATCGTGACAGTAAATAAACCCTTTTTAAGATATTATTCCCATATTTTGTATGTAATGCTGCAGTTATCCCTAAAAGAAAATGATACTTACTTAAAATAAGAAATTCCTGGTATTCTACCCTTATTTTGGAAATACCAAATCAAACAACTTATACACTAACAAAATACACTAATAACGAACTATTATAATAATAAACTAAACTAGATGTCCAGGAGTAAATTAGTTATTTTCAACGAAAACGATAATATAAACCACTCAGACGCACGTACGTACTTCGATAAGTGAACGAAACGAAACGCCGAAACCCATTACGGCAAACACAGAAAAAAAAATTATTTCAAGCGCAAGCAACAAGCAAGGTCAGAGAAATTTGATAATATTTTTGATTACCGAACTGTAAAAGCTTTATGAGCTGAATTCGTTCTGTCGCTTCTCGGTGTTTGTGCGCATGAGTAAAATTATCCTATTTTCAGTTCTGTCCGACGCAGAACCCGGTGTTTTTCCCCATGATTGGTACGATTTTTCGACGCATGCACACGGTTTGTGCTTATCCATATATGGAGATCGGTGGACAGAACTGGTGGCGCTCTAACGACCCCACACCGTATGGCAACTTTTCCTAAGTCCTTTTAGAAAACCTACCTATAGATGCGAACGGCAGCCAGTAATGTAGTGGAGAGCTAGGTTCGTGGATCCTCGGTACACTTTAGTAAAAATATTTGGGCACCACTTAGTTAACTTTGACTCAACTAAGAAAAATCCATAAAGTTGTTAAATGCTGAAAAGTAATTCTTGGAGGAGCTTTTCAATAAGGCATAATATTTCCCCAACATAAATACTTTATTCTCTCCCTACTAATGAGGAGATACCTTGATATAAAACAATAATGATACAGTACAATTACAATTACATGTATAAACAATAAAGCAATAGAAAAAAAAGGTTTACATAATATTGACTATTATCAACAACGGTGTCAAATATAAACTGTTAGGCAAATATTCCGCATATCCAATAATAGGTCACTAGAATGATGGTAAATAGCGCACAGGGTCTAAAATTCATGAATTTTATTCTGCCGCAATAATATAAAATAAAATATGTATATAATCACTCAATGTATAGATAATTTTAATTTGCCGAGACAGCTTTACAAATAAAAATATATGGTATGACTTACAGTTCATGAAGTAGATATTCGCAATCTTACAATATTCTCCAAATAAATACCAGTATGAGTATATGTATGGTCCATGCAACTCCAAACCACTTCAAATCAGAAACTGACTTATCCAAACTTGGTACGCCACATCCAGCCAATGATAACAACAAGGGCATAACATGCAAATGGTGGTTTAGTAACTCTAAGACACGCAAGTAAACCAAAAAAAACACGCTGGATAGGATATCGCAGTTAGGCAAAGCAATATACGTGTGCCAGAGCGGTACCCGTGGAGAGAACCCTATAGAACTATCTATAGGGCCTATAGCCTGGTAATAGCCAGTCGAACAAAACGAACAGTGTCCATTCTAGAGATTTCTCCAAAAACAATAATCGACGATTCCAATGATCAGCAACATGGGAGCAACAGCAATACATAAATTCTTCTAGAACAATTGGAAAATGCAATTAATTCCACTGAAAAACTGCATGAAAAAATTTGTGACTTACCACGTGGAGGTCGGATTCCAATAACTCAACAAAAACTAATATAGGTAACCTCCATGGCCCTGGTTCGAGTCAAAAACTTAAACGTAGCAAAAATATCATAAAATAATGACCCCAATTATTAGACCCAGTCCATGAGGATTTACACCTCGGCCTCGACGAAGCCACAACGGGATTTCGACCCGTCACCTAGACGACACGGCGCCAAAAGAAAGAAACTGGAACCTGTTTCGCACTTTGAACCCTAAACATTGCTGCCAACCTAATTTAGTTGAAATAACGAGTCCGAGCGCATCCACGTCACTGCTCTAGACCATTTTCGCCAAGGTCAAGTAAATACACCTTAAAAGGAATCGTTATTTAAGACGTCGATTCTAGAACATGTCTAATTTTAACTGTCAAAAACATATGGTGTGCCTGTGTCTTACTGATAACCGACAGGTGAATGACACTTTGACACAAGAAATGAAAACACGAAATCTCATCGAAAGACAAATAAAACAAAAGGAAACAATAGACCTAAACACAATCAAATAAACGAATTATAAAGCTATCTTAGACGACTTATATGATCTCCAAATCGCTTGAGGTATGTACTGCTAGAAATTTATCTAAAATAATATATACTCTAGGTTACATTTGTATCGAACAAATTGTTAAGTTTTTATTAACTTTTAGATCAAAGAAAAGCTTGTGAGCATTGTCCCGAGTAAATAAAAGAGAGCTCAAGTATTTAAATCCAAAGACAAAACCTAGCGAATTGGAATGCACAATCAGAACCTATAAAAGAAGTTTCCGAGGCCTAGTCGAGTACCTTCGACTCTGCAAGGGACAAAAATCAGCCTTGTTGTTACGGTCATCTCATGCATGTGTAGTACATCATAAATGTAAATATCAAAAGTAAATTCAATACCTTTCAAGACAAAACAAGGTAATGTACCTCTGTACCTATATCGAATAATCCAAACTAAATTGTGTTTGTAAATAAAAATAAATATAAATCAAGCAAAACAGTAGCATTTGTTCATGCCAAAATTTGAAAATGCTACACTACCCCCTTTCTAAAAAAAATAGACTAGCTCAAATGGTAGGCTATTTACTAAAATAATACCCAGGGGTTGTTTAATTCAAAACAAAATTATCATTACCGAGATCTATATCCTATGTAGATGCATTCTGAATTATTTTTGACTCTTGATAACTTCGTGTATCACCCGCCTTGAAGGGAACAAAATAGGGTAAAGTCAAAATAACAAAATCGAGAAAGGTCATAATCAGTTAGGTCACAAATGGGGTTTAATCACAAATAGGTAAGGTCCATTCAAAAATAATCAGTAGCCAAGGTACTACACGGTAATGTAATCAAGACAAAATTGCTAAATCATTAACAATATCCTAAACGTCAGAAGACTAAAGTCACTTAGAACTATAACATCTCCAATAAACAACATAATAACACTATACATGTCAATATTCAGCTTACAAATCTCCAGTAATCAGATTAAATGCCATATCATAAGTCAGATTTGTTTCAAACACATTGGCTTAAATATAATCAGATCACTGTAACCGAACCCAACATCATAATCAAAATTGATATCACCTTAGCAAGGTATATCGAAAAGAATTCTATCTCTCAAACTTGTATGTGAGTGTGCGCATCACTCAGCATACTGAATAACTATAACTGCATAGTATCAATAATAGGCATTAGGCAAAAATCAAAACAATAAAATATTTTCCCAAAAAGCACATTTTTTGCCTAATCAAATCCAATATAATGGAACTCAAAACATAACAGGTATGTCCCTGAAACTAACAATGTCCTCAACAGAACAACAGCCATGAAAGGCACTCAAAAAATAGCAAAAAATTTGTTAATTTCAGTCATCCTGACACGGTAGTATGCAAGAGTACTAGTAGTACTTCCAGTAGCTAAATACTATAAACGATAATTGGAAGCCTACTCTAAACTGAACCAAAAACAATAGTACTCTTGCTTTTGTATTTACTATGAAAATGTATGTATTTACTTCAAAAAAAACATAACGCTTCACCAAAATAAATTAAGCAAAGCTTTCAAAAGAAATCAATGCATCGAGACATGAAAGCAGTTCTACAACTTTGATTACCAAAGATGTCTCGATAAAACTATATTTAATCTGAAGTGTCCGAACTAGTACTTAAGGAATCAGCCTCGACACCAGTATAAACTTTGAGATCCTTAATATGCCATTTCCCAGCTTTAGTACCATTAATATTTTTTAGTTCATACACTAATTTCGAGACCTTTTTATGTACCCTACAAAGAATATATTTTGGAGCCAACTTAGCACTAAATTGATTTGGTGCATTAGACAAAACATGATTTCTTCGCCAAACATAATCACCAACATTGAAAGAAAAATCTCGTTTGCGAAGATTATAGGCCTGAGAATTCCTCTGGTATGCTGAATGCAGTCGTTTCCTAACATCAACAAAAATATCCTTAAGACCCTGCAGATTTGCAGCATACGAATCCCTATCACCAGGAGTTATCTCTATATCCTGATTATTATGCTTATCAGCCTCCGAATAAAATTTGCCTGTTAAGGGTGGGTGTCTACCAAAAGCTAAAAAGGCTGGGGTAAAATGTGTGACTTCATGTTTAGAAGTATTAATAGCCTGCTGAATTTTTGATATTTCCTTGTCCCACTCATTATGTTCGTTAACATAGCTCCTAATTGCAGTTCCTACTGTCCTATTATTTCGTTCAACAAAATTACATTGCGCTGAATAGAGTGCATTATACCTAATAGAAACTTCATATTTTTGACATAAATTCTTAAAGCTTTTACAAATAAATTGAGAACCATTGTCACATATAAGCACTTGTGGACATCCAAAAACCAAAAATATCTGATTTTCTAAAATATTCTCTATATGTGGAGACTTGGAACTACGCAAAGGATATAGGAATGTGTATTTGGAAAACCAATCTCCAATAACTAATAGCCATTTATTACCCTTTTTCGACCTAGGAAAAGGACCCATTAAGTCAACTGCAATACATTCAAAAGGAAGGTTTACATTTTTCTCTCTTCCCATGAGACCCATTCGAGCAGAATTTGAAGCCTTTTGTGCTCCACAACTTAAACAACATCTCACAAACTTCAAAACATCACGCCTCATCTTAGGCCAATAATAAAATTCTTGAACACGGTTCAAAGTCTTGTAGAAACCAAAATGACCTGATGTGGGTGGAGAATGACAATGTTCAACTACTTCAGAGGTCTGAGGAGATGGAACTAAAACTTTCCATTCGGGAAGATTAACATTCATAGGAAGATTGTTAGGCACAAATTTAAAAACAAAATCACCTTCCACCTTCCATTGTGGATATTTTTCTGGATTCTTCATAATTTTTTCTCTAAGATCATTATACCAAGGATCAATGCGGTCAATATCAACATTAAAAGGATTTAATACAGAAATGTTTGGCACAGTCTCATCTGGATCAGCAGAATGAGTACGAGAAAGAGCATCTGGAATTACATTATCTACACCTTTTCTATGCACAAGTTCAAAATTATGTTGTCGAAGACGAACACCCCACCTAGCTAATTTTCCAGTTGGATTCTTAAGATTATTAAGCCAAAGAAGAGAATAGCAATCTGTTATAACTTTGAACTTAGGAGCACCTTCGATCCACATCCTAAATCGTTCAATACAAAATATCACACCTAGACATTCTCTCTCAACAACTGAGTAATTTCTCTCTGTTCTAGACAATGACCTGCTAGCATATGCGATAACATGTTCTTTTCCATCAATTTCCTGAGTAAGACAACCTCCTAAACCAGTATTACTAGCATCAGACTGTATAATGAAAGGTTTCGAAAAATCTGGCTGTGACAAAATTGGGGCAGAAACTAATAATTGCTTTATCGTGACAAAGGAAGACTCGGCAGCATCTGTCCATGCTATTGGCTGGGATTTTCTACGTCCTTTCAACAAATCATTAATTGGAGACACTAAACTAGAAAAATCCTTGATAAATCGTCTATACCAAGAGCATAAACCTATGAATCTTTTGACTTCGGTAGCTGTTTTCGGACGAGGATAATTCACCATTGCAGATACCTTTTCAGGATCTGTACGCAAACTATTTGCACCGACAATATAACCAAGAAACTTCAAAGAAGTCTTAAAGAATGCACACTTTTCCATATTGACGGTAAGATTCGCTTCTTTCAGTTTATCCCTGACTTCGGATAAAAGCTTAACATGATGATCAAAATCAGGACTACAGACCAAAATATCATCTAAATAAGTAAAGATGAACGGTTCATAACGTGGACCAAAAATAGCGTCAACTAAACGTTGCTGTGTTTGTGCTGCATTGCATAAACCAAAAGGTACGACACAGAATCTAAATGAACCACGTCCTACGATGCTAAATGTAGTTTTGTCTTTTGAGCTTTCATCCAATGGAATCTGCCAAAATGCTTTGCGCAAATCTATAGATGAAATATATTTTGCATTACGTAAGGAACTCAGAATTCTGTCTATATTCGGTAAGCAGTAACTATCGAACCTTGTTACACTATTTAGAGCGCGACCATCATATACTAGTCTGTATTCCCCGCTTGATTTCTTTACTAAAAAAACTGGTGAGGACCAAGGACTTTGGGAAGGTTCTATAACACCTAGCTGTAACATTTCATCCACCTCCCTATTCAAAATCTGAGACATATATGGAGACAAAGGGAAAGGTTTCTTGTGAAATGGTTTAGCATCACCTGTATCTATAGTTAAAGTTAATTTATCTGTCCTACCAAGGCGGTTCTTACTGTCAATTTTATCAAACGAAGCAATAGCCCTTTCAGCCTGAATCTTTTCGAAACTCGAGAGATCTTCCAGAGAGCATAAGGGGTTAAAAATAAAATCCGAAAAACTATCAACAGTTTTAACTCCAGAATGAATTAATCTACTTTGAACTTGCCATGAACTATCCTTAAAATTTACAGAAATCCTAAACTGTTTTGCAAAGTCGCATCCAAAAATAAAATTTTGCGGAAGAGAAGGAACTACTAAAGCGGTAATAACCTGACAAATATCACCAATTACTATGGGTAGGTCAACTAAGCCTTCAACAGCCTTCTCGGTTCCATCCGCAGTACTAATATTCTTCAAAGAAGCCGGATACATCTTTAAGTCGAAACGTCTCAAAATATCTAATCCTTTATTACCTACCACGGAAGCTGTAGCTCCTGAATCAAACAAAACAATAATCTCCTGATCAAATAACTTAACCGAAACATAAGGACGATTATCTAAAGGCTTTTTAACTAAAAGTGGAGACAACTCTTTTTTTGAATTTTTTCTATAAAAATCAGAAATGAATTTGAGCCAATTTTCCCATTCAAGTTTATTAAAACAAGAATTACCTGAACGTGAGGACTTATTTCTGGGTTTAGTGCAACGGCCTCGCCTATGCACACCCCTTACTCGTTTTTTGAACATTTTGGGCAAGCATCAACTCTAACATTTTTCAAACCACATTTAAAACAAAATACTTTACGCTTTAACATACAGTTGTTATATAAATGATTAGGTATACCGCAATTCCAACAAACAACTTTACTTTGCACTGTAACGTCTATGTTACCTTCAGAAGAGGAATCCTTATTACCTTTATTATGATTCTTTACATTATCTCTATTATGATTAAATTTCCGTTCAAGTCCCTTATTTTTAAAACTAGATTTATTTCTATTTGAATTCTTGTTAGAATATTTAGTTTTATTTTTATCAAATTTATTAAATGTATGCTTAGACTGAACGTCATTATGTTCATCACTATCCCTAAAGTTACCGGATTGATTTCCTGAGGACTGACTTGAATCTATATGATTAATTTCATGAACAGGATTACTTTTATTTCTCAAATAGGAAGCTTCTTCCAATTTTCTACAAAGTTGAGATAATTCCTCTACCGTATTAACTTCAACCAAAGCTAACTGCGTTATATAATCTGGTAATAAATTTCTTCTAATATGTTTAATTTTTGTTACTTCGGCAGGTGAATTTGATAAACGAGAAAATAAAATCTGAATATGAGCTATAAATACGGCTACCGTCTCCTTACGCTTTTGTTTTCTATGCTTGATTTGATCCCAAAGATCATCTTCTATATCTGAATGAAAAAAATCTTTCTTTAAACGAACAACTAAAGATTGCCAAGAATCTACTGAATTTTTAATACTTTTAAACCAAATAAAAGCGTCACCTATAAAGAGTTCAGCTGCTGAATTAAATAAATCTTCATCTTTAACTTTCCGAGCTTGAGCTAATTCTGAAATACGTTCCAAAAAGTTATATAAATTTTTAGCATCGCCATTAAATTTAACTTGCCAATCCCCTATGGGCTGCATATTCCCTGAACAATTAACAATTGGAGCTGCAACATGAATTATAGGTTGTTGAAAATTAGAACTAGTGGAAGTAGATGGTTGATTTAAATCATTACTTATCTTATCAAATAAATCTGCTTCTAATGTGAGGCAGGTTGCAAGAGATTCTTTTTTGTACTCATCAGCTTCATCATTGTTATGCGGTACTGGTAACCTACGTATTCGATTAGATACATGAACTAAACGAGACTTCATTCGTAAAAACACTGAATCTTGTGAGGTACCCTCAAAGTCAGCAATTATATTAGAAATTGAGTTTAGAGACCTATCTATTTCAGCTTTTTCAAAATCAAAATCTAACAGTCCAACTAATGCTTCAGATATCTGTGATTTCTTTGATTCACGTTCTTTATATAATAAAGCATTCAATATTTTTCTCTTGTCTGCTACTACACGTTGAGTTACTATCGCTCTAATTTTTAGTTCATAATCTAGCTCATAATCCAAAAGATGATTAATTCGAAAGACTTCCTCCATTATGATATTTAAAAAAAAAAATAAGTGTTCAAAAACAGTTCAAAACTTTATCAAAAATCGAAATATAAATCAATATGTTGGCTCAAAATTCGTTACACAAGAATAAGACACTGTAATTTAACAAACTTCAAAGTTTTGCAGGACCCTGTATACTGTAATACATCAAATTTCAAATTGGTATGCAAAAATCAGAGAATAAAATAAAAATATACCTTAAGTTAACCAAAGCGTGTAAGTTCAATCTAAATATCTAAATACCTAAGTAGTCAATATTATGCAAGGGAAATTTATTGAGCCACCTCTCCAAATATAAAATAAAAATAACATACAATAAAATTAAAGTGTACTCGAGCCAGCACGTTGAGGCGTCACTTCTCTATGGCAACTTTTCCTAAGTCCTTTTAGAAAACCTACCTATAGATGCGAACGGCAGCCAGTAATGTAGTGGAGAGCTAGGTTCGTGGATCCTCGGTACACTTTAGTAAAAATATTTGGGCACCACTTAGTTAACTTTGACTCAACTAAGAAAAATCCATAAAGTTGTTAAATGCTGAAAAGTAATTCTTGGAGGAGCTTTTCAATAAGGCATAATATTTCCCCAAAATAAATACTTTATTCTCTCCCTACTAATGAGGAGATACCTTGATATA
>MU190601.1:2988-17649 GCA_016904865.1 Pissodes strobi
TTATCTTTTCCTGTAGAAGGTAGTAAATTGAATTTATAGTAGAATTTATCTGGGTTTTTCGTAGCAATATTGTTAGTTATAGTAAATTTTTCACTTTTCAGACTTATTTCATTACTTTTTCAGATTATTTGTTGCTTTAAACTATAATTATTATTGCTTATCGTGTCAACGTTTGATCCATGATGTATCTGTATTGCTTTGCTTATTAAAGAGGTTAAGCACGTGTAAAATTACCTGGTCGATTTTTTCTTTATCTATAAACATAGTTCCTATCTCAAAGCGAGATAGTAATTATCTTATCTTTATCTTTATCTTTGATTAATTGAGACGTAATTTACGTCCAATTATTGTTTATGTACATCTCTACTCATTTATCGTGCTTAGCGTTATCTTGCCTTTTCCGTTAACGTATTGTACGTTGTGCAGTAAATTAAAGTTATGTCCAAGGTTCCATATCTACATGATCTCGGAAATTGAAATATCAGTGATTTGAAAGCATTTTTTTTCTGACAGTGACTCTAAGGAATGTGTATTGTTATTTTAAATGCTTATGTTATTATTTATTATCTAAAGAGGAAAGTATTAATGACTAGATTTTTAGAGTTGTAGCAACTTATTGTTGTTATTTAAATTATCTAATACTGAATTGTCTTATCGGTGGTATCGTTTTCTTACACCATATACGTTAACGGTATAATGGGTTAGTGGTGGGCTCAATTTTACTCTCTGCCTTTTCAATTTTTTTGATGGCTTACTCCGTGTAATATTTTTTTTCCGGAAATATCTAACTTAAAAGATCAGATGTTAAAGATTCAAAGTGTGAGAGACTTTGTTTATATTTCTTGTTACCGGTTGGACTGGGCTTTGGAGTGCATTTTTAATTAATGACCCAGTAAACCTATTTTCTTTTCCTTTTTTCCAATACCTTCCCTTGATTCCTGCTCGGTGAACTAGACTTTGATCAGCGCAGTTTGTGATTTAGTTATCGAACAGCTCTTATTGGTGCTAGGCCTTTGACGCGCACTTATTGTAGGTGACCTAGTGGAATAAGTGAAAAATAATCTTTTCCTAATATTAAGCTTTAGATTAACGTTAATTCCTAAACAGGGAATTATTTTAGTTTCAATTTTTGTCTAATAATTTAAAGAATTAAGTATAAAGGTGATTCTCGAAAATGTTCAATTTTTTTTCCAATCTTTAAATTTTTGAAAAGTTTGATAACACGTTAACAAACTTTTCTTACCGGGTTGATGGGGAATGTAACGGAATATATGTTAAATATAATGTTATGAAATATTTGTCTATTCCGCTCCATTTATTCTACCTATTTGTCAATGGTTTTCAATGTTTAGTACATTGATAGGCAGTTCAATTTTAGTATATTGATAGGCAATGCTTGAATGCTTGCTTAGCTTGACGCCGTATTTCTTACAACGGTTGTCACGTGTTTTGAACTGGCCAATGAAAAAAAAATGTTGAATTTTAAATGGGTAGAATATATACAGTTTTGAAAAATTCCGTCTCATCTTGTGTTAAAACGTCGGCACGGTGAGTCCTAATGATTTTTGATCTTAAAATATCTTATTCATTCTGCATATTTTTCAATAATCCTTTCATACTTTAAATTTATAATTAAAAATTGTTTCCAATTCAGTTAGATATATTTGGCTCTTGTATTGCATTTTTAAGTAATTGTGATTTCAACAATTCTAAATTTTTTGGTGACCTTAAGGTTAAATACCGATTTTTTTGGTGAATAGTTGCGTTTCTTATTGGTCAAATTCGTGCAATTTGATAATGGTTTAATCCAAATTTGTCGAGAGCGGAATTATTTCATCCTTTTAAACGGTCACACACATTATTTAGATATTTTCATTCAGATTTGACGATATTGTTGGGAAGATTCGCAGAGCAGATTTTATCTTTTCCTGTAGAAGGTAGTAAATTGAATTTATAGTAGAATTTCTCTGGGTTTTTCGTAGCAATATTGTTAGTTATAGTAAATTTTTCGCTTTTCAGACTTATTTCATTACTTTTTCAGATTATTTGTTGCTTTAAACTATAATTATTATTGCTTATCGTGTCAACGTTTGATCCATGATGTATCTGTATTGCTTTGCTTATTAAAGAGGTTAAGCACGTGTAAAATTACCTGGTCGATTTTTTCTTTATCTATAAACATAGTTCCTATCTCAAAGCGAGATAGTAATTATCTTATCTTTATCTTTATCTTTGATTAATTGAGACGTAATTTACGTCCAATTATTGTTTATGTGCCAAGGGCCATCTTAATAAATTAAGTTACCTATTTGGAGTCATTAGACTTGTTTAAGAGAGGTTATACCTCGTTCTTCTTTTTTTTTTATTAAAGTCTAGTGATTTTCTATTTGAATTTGCCGAGAGCCACTGTTGGACAAGTTTCATAACCTTCTTTTAAATTTCTAATTTCAATCATTATTTCTTTTAAATTTCATATTTCTAATTAAAGAAAAGAAATACCTTGAGTAGCAGTAATTGTTCATAGTGTCATTTAATCATAATTATCTATAATTTTTGCTGAACTTAAATGGTAATTTAAGTTCTGATTATGTAACCAGTGAATTTTCAAGTTGTTGGTTAAAACCTTGTACATCAAACTGAGGTCCATAGGATACTCTTTTGTATAATTATAATTAGCTGTGTACACCGGTCTAAGACACCCAATTCTTTTTTTCATGTAAACGTTCAACGTTCCTACAAGACAACAGTCACATAGATCATTGTGGTGACAGTCGATCCGATAGCAGGCACGTGCAGACAACTGGGAACCATTCCTGGAATGACTGGTAAGCCCTGGACACGCCTATAGCTAGGAAGCTTAGGTACAGGCATTTGAAGTTTCCAGAGGAGGTCCCAAACGATCACGTGGTTTGCGGATAATACAAGAACAGTTGGGAACGTAGGTAATGCGTTACTTATATGAAAAAATTGCAAAGACCTAGATTTTATTTATTTTAAATTTGTCCAAAGCTAATTTCAATTTCATCATTTTGGTAAATCAAATTCTCAGTGATCAATTGCATTTGATTGCATTTATAATCTAATTTTAAGTCAATTCTCATTTTTACCATTTTTGTTAACTAAATTCTCAGTAATCAATTATTGTATTTGATTGCATTTGTAATCTAATTTTAAGTCAATTTTCATCTTATGTTCATAACTGCAGTGCACATGGTACCATAAATTGTAATTTAATCATATAGTTAATATATAGTTGTTTTTTTAATTTACCTTTTTTTATTTATCGCAAGTGGCGCCATATAAATATTAGGCCACCAAGGGAAATCGTTCAATCCACGCCTTCAAATAAACTAACTAAATTAACTTATGCTCTATCCTTACAAATTGGTGAATGAGCCAAATAATAAGTTATAAGTACGACTGAGCTAGAAATTCATCACAAAAGGGCAACACTAATTAGTTACAAAGTAGCGCCCAACTAATTAATTAAAATGATTAAATATCAATTTGTTATAAATTGTAGATGGTGGTCTCAAGAAAATCCAAATTTTACAATAGAATGCAGAGACCAGTATTCCTTTAAAACAAATGTGTGGTGCGGTGTTTTAAACAATCAAGTTGTTGGGCCATATTTTTTTAGGGTCAATTTAAATTCTGCAGAATATCTACGCTTCCTTAATACAGATATCCTAGAAGTTTTGGATAATATGCCTATTGAAGTAAGGCATACTTTGTGGTACCAATGTGATGGCGCTTCCATCCATAATACAAAACAGGTTCAAGAACGCCTCTTGGAAATGTTTAGGGGCAAAGTAATTGGGCCTAATATGGAGCAATACTGGCCGGCTAGATCTCCGGACTTAACTCTACTTGATTTTTTCTTGTGGGGTTACCTTAAACAAAAAGTTTACAAACAAAGACCTTTCCGTAATATTGATCATTTGGAAACGGTGATCCGTAACTGTATTTTAGAAATAAGTCCCCGGAGTATCAGAAATTCCATTAAAGATGTGTCAAGAAGAACCTTTGTTTGTATTGAACGCAATGGAAGGCACACAGAAATGTAATTTAAAAATTTAAGTTTTTAAATGGCTTTTAGTTTAATATTCAAATATCAAAAATAGTTTGAGTTAGTTATTAATTAAAAAGGTGGAATTTTAAATGCGTTTAATTTTCTACCGAGTATATATCTCGGTTTTCTTTCAACCAATCAAATTCTGTTTTTCAACCAATCAAATTCAAATATCAGGAAATATTTGCTACTATAACCTATATTCGAAATTATTTCCCTCGCCACTAGTCGACTACCTACCTACCATTTTCGTCAGACGTTTGTCAAAAAAATCTAAATTTACATAATGGCTTTAAATCGATTTACTAATATTTCTTTTGGGGAGATACGAGAAAATGCAATTAAATCTGTTCCAGTAAATACTGCAAGAACAAAAAAGTTTGTATGGGCACAATTTGAGGAGTTTTGTGTCAACAGAAATGTTCAATTAGAAGAAAACACGCCATTAACAATACTGGCTTCAATTATGGAAGACTGGACATTTAATATGAGGAAAAGGGATGGCGCAGACTACAAAGAAGGCGTCATTAAACAAATCTGGAGCCAAACAGCACAGCTTCTTCAAGAAAGGTACTTTAACTTGTATCATATAAAAGTCGATCCTTTCAAAGACATAGTATTTCAAGAGGCCAGAATGGCTAGAAATGCTAAACGAAAACTTCTTCAAACCGACGTACAAAAACGAAAAGTTAGTTCAAAAGCACTGACTTACGAGGAATACAAACAAATATTGCAAATCTATCAGGAAAATATTCCCGAAGACCTACAAAGAAATTTTTTTCATATTGCCTCGGTTGAGTTAGCATGGAGAGGAGGCGAGGCTTATGCATGTATGGTATATTTTTTAAAAAAAGAAATTACATATGATGGTGTTGAATGTTGAAACAAGCCGACTTGAATACAACCCAATATTTTCCAAGATCAGTCAAGGCGGAAACAAAAAAATTGCAGACTCAAAATGGCTAGTTCCGAATAGTAAGGAACAATATATGTATCCTGTACGTATTTTTCACCTGCTAATATCTAAGAGAGGATATAATGTAAAATCACCAAGATTGTTTTAACCGTTAATGCGAACTTGAAGAATGGAAATTGGCTTAAAGATTGTCCTGTTGGATAGAATACTATTTCAAAATGGACTGCACAAGGTGTAAAGAAGATCGATTTAATTACAGCAAAGGTAAAAATTACTAACCATTCACATAGAGCAACGGCAGTTAGCACTTTATCTAAGTCTGGAGTAGGTGTTCAAGCTATAATGAATATTACTGGACACAGTAGTGCTGCATCCTTTAAACCATATTTACAGTTAGGCGAGTCGCATCACAAAAATATTATTCAAAACCTCAGAGAGACAAGTTCCGGTACATCTCTTGGTCTAGCTACTTCAGATGAAAATGGCGTACAATCATCGTCAAGAAACTGCTTCCGTGTATAATAATTGTGTATTTAACTATTACTATAAAAGTTAATTTTCCTTGTTGTTTCCATTTTATATTCCTTATTGTTTATGTTTTTCCATTAAAATAAATATTATTCGTAATAATATTATGTATTCATTTCTCAGTATATAGTCATGTCATATACCACTCGGGTTAAATATTTTTCTTGAATATGCTTTGACATTTTTCCGCCAAATTTGTTATACAAATTCGACTCGACTAAATTTCTGTTTAAAGAAATTTAGTCTCGTGATATTTTTTATAACAAATTTGACACAAAAATGTCAAAGTATATTCAAAAAATATTCGACACTTGTGATATAACTTACGATTATTTATTAGAAAATTGGACCCTTTTCAATTAAACTATTTCCTTAATCATAATGCATTACTTTTAGACACCAACTCCCTTTTCAAGAATACATATTTTATGAAGCTACTTTATACAGGGTCGAAAACAAATGGACTTTGCATCACATGTGACCAAATTTTAATAGGCCAATTTGGATTTTGTAGAAAAACACACATTTATTATGGCGTTACTTTGAAGAAAATGTACCTGGAATAAAGTATTGTCAAAACTAAGAAGTTGTATGAAGGTTGCGTTGAGCCTTATTTTGCCACAGCGGTCCAATTTACAAAAAATAGGCAAAAAAACAACATTATCTTATATAGCTAAAATTGCATATGGGCTGAAAATTGTATTTAGAAAAACTTTTTTCGATATTTTGAGAAATAACCCCACTTTTGAACTTTTTTCCGAAAAAAATTAAAATTTGACAGTTAAGACGAACCACGTGACTATTATTTTTTTGATTATTTTTCATCTAGATCGAAGCAGAAATTGATGCCAGAGTCAAATTTTGAATAAACCTATTAATTAACAAAAAGCCCATATGATGCGGACTTTACTGGTCACACTGTATATGTTATGGCGCTCAGTGACTCAAGTTTAAAAGCTTTTTGGAATCTTTATATTCTTTTGCCCAGATTTATAGATTTTTAAAAACTTTAGAAGTGTCGAGATGGGAAGTACGTAACGATGTTTTCGTCCAATTATGTATCGTTATTTCAGCATTCACTAAGAAAGAGTGCTAGAATACTTGAAATAATAACACTCTGATTTTTATATTTGCAGAGAGCTCTAACGGAAATCAATAAAGGATACATTTTAAATAGGGAACGGTGTTTTATTCGACTGTCCACAGGGCTTATAGCATTTGCATATTTGTCCTTTTTGTAGAATTAAGAAGTGATCTAAATTAGAATGGGATAAATAATTCGGAGAAGTGCTTTCGAGCAATAATATTATTTCATCAAACATACACGAAAAAAGGTTTTCGATGAACCTCAAAAACTACATATGTTTAATTTTAGTTAAAAGTTTGGCATATTTCTTGACGCCCACTGGCATAAGATGTAATATTATACGTTATGTAGAAAATATAATTAGGAGCTGAATATATTAAAGCATTTCAGAGCTTTCAAGGGCAGCAACTTCGTGGGACGTACTTCGTTTGATAATATGGAGTACGGAGTTTATATATACATTAACGAGTATACGATATTTCCCTGAGGTGTATTTTAGCTTTGATGTTAAACATTTCCAAATACTCTTTCTGCCTGAACTCCCGCAGCACAAACCCTCTGAGAAATCTTCAAAATGTATGGTATTGTTTTTGGATATTGTATTGGGTACCTATATAGTTTATATTTAAATAAATATAGCGTCATTTGTTAATTTGTTTATTTATTTATTTAAAGTCATACAATATAAATTAGGTTTTATTAATATTCACAACTATCGATACTTTGCGGACATTTTATAGGAAATAACAGAATAATAATTTGACAGTTGCTACACGTAGGTTTAAGCTTTCTCGGCATATAGTTCGCCCATCCATATTTGAACATTTCCGTGTGAAGGGCAAACGGTCAAAAACGCGGTTACCTGCAATAGCAGCGATACAAAGAAAATAATAGATATAATTTTAAATGCCCATGATTATAGAATTCCAGTTGTAACAGTCTGATTTTGCCACTATAAAAGATTATACATTTTATTTTATATGCTGAATTTGGCAACAAAAGATATTTTGTGTTAAAAATTATTGAGTATTAACCTCTTCGGTTAATAAGTAATTATAAATTCATTTAATGGGTTTGTTGTTAATAAGTTTAGTGGATTTCCGTTGCAGCCTTTAATAAATTAATTAATTGTATTATACATACAATTAATACATAATACGTATCAGCTTTTATAACACTGTGGTTGCAGTGAGTGGCTATCCTGTTCATCATTTTTCTAATGCAGGTCCTCCAGCACTTTGTGACTATATTATTTTTTTAGAGTGAATAATCTATTACAACGTTGCGGCTTATTAAACCACTAAAATAAGAATAATTGTGACATTATTGGGTTAGTTATATTATAATTACAAGATCAACCGACTTACCTGTAAGGAAGATCGATCGGAATTATCCGAGCATCTCCGCCATCCCTCATTACACATTGTAGTATACAACTTTTTCCCAATCGGTACAATTTTTAAAGAAGTTATCTAAAAACATGGTGATTCAGCCGACCCTGGCTAGCCGCTCGAGCTCATGCATCGCCTTGAGGCGTCATTACAATTTTGGTTCGTGAGATTTTTGATTACATTGCATTTGAGGTGATAGGGTAAAGACTGGGTGGGTTTGTAATGAGGGATGGCGGAGATGCTCGGATAATTCCGATCGATCTTCCTTACAGGTAAATCGATTGATCTTGTAATTATCCTTCGCATCTCCGCCATCCCTCATTACACATTGTAGATGTTTAAAGTATTTGCGATGTAATCTACATTAACTGAAAACTGCGAGTTGTCTGTAGTCCTAGATTTGTAAGGCCCTTTTTATAAACTAAAATTCAAAGTTATAACCATTAGATTTAATAACACACATCATGAAGGTACATATATCATGTTTAACGCTTAACTGATATTAACCTTTAACTTATTTTTAATACTATACCAATATTCTTATGTAATATGATAACAAGTTGGTAAGTAAGTTATAATTGTAGCTTAATATTTATATGATTCCTTAGAGTTTATGGTTCAATAAACAAGATGCCAATCCAGTGGGATTACCCACGCCAAGTTTTTTATAGAATTTCGAGAATACTTTTGATTTTTCTGTCGAGCCAGCTGTCTTCTGAATGGTTTGTAATGTAACTCCCATTCTTTGAGCTGCTGAAGTTGCCCCGTGTCGCGTGCTGTGTGCCCCAAAGATTTCCGTGTTTATACTGCTGGCTTTTAGCCGAGAATAACAACCGCAGAGAAGCGACAACATAAATCCCGCTCAAAAATTTGGAGTGGGAGGTAAACCGGCCAACTGTCATCTCCACGTGCTTGTCAGTTTAGCCTAGTCCGAGATTTGTTTAGTACAGTCGTCGACGACAAAATTTTTGCGTTAACGCCAGTTTCCTTTGGTTTATTACTGAAGTGACTTCTTAAGCGAGGGTAAAGTCAGAAAAAATTAAACGCTTATCAAATTGAAACGCTTTTCAAAGTGAAACGCCCCTTTAATTAAGCAAGTTCCAGTATAGCTAGAGGTCTGAAATTTTTAGGACATATAGCCGGGGTAAAATGACGATCCTGGATGAAAACTGGACCCCGTTCACCCCCTCCCCCCACCGTTCGGCCAGAAGGGGGGGGGGGAGAAGAAAAAAAATAAAATAATTCATTTTGGTAGAACGGGAAGCTATGGGGTCGATTTTTTTTATGGTAGGTGCACCTCCTGGGGGGGGGCCTACCTTTGACCATATGGGGGAAAGGGCTCTAATTTAATGGGGGATTTTGGGGAAAACATTTTTTGCCGATCTGTGCACGGGGTCATCAGTGGGGTGGGAATTATACCCCCACCTCCCCGGATATTAAAATCGATTATAACGTATCGGAACCGGTTCAAATGACTAAAATAAGTTGAGACTAAGTGAAACTAACCGAAAGTTGATTCGACGACTAACCCAAATCAACCAAATCTATTGAAATTGATTATAACTTATCGGAACCGGTTCAAATAATTAAAATAAGTTGAGACTAAGTGAAACTAACCGAAAGTTGAATCGACGACTAACCTAAACTAACCAAATCTACTAAAATTGATTTTAACGTATCGGAACCGCTTCAAATGACTAAAATAAGTTGAGAATAAGTGAAACTAACCGAAAGTTGATTGAAATACTAACCCAAACTAACCAAATCTATCAAAGTTGATTATAATGTATCGGAACTGGTTCAAATGACGAAAATAAGTTGAGACTAAGTGAAACTAACCGAAAGTTGATTGGACGACTAACCCAAACTAACCAAATCTATTAAAATTGATTATAACGTATTGGAACCGGTCCGGATGTAAAAATTCAATCAGTTACACGTACTAATATCATATGTCAAAAGAAACAAATAATTATTTATATACGAATATGTCATTATGAATATATCGTTGTAATGTCATTGTAATATGTCAAAATGTATGTTAAAATATTGTAAATTCATTCCTTATTAAAAGGCGACTATGTACGATTCTGTCAATCAAACGTTTTAAGAAAGTGTCAAATGTGGCAGATGAATATATTCGTCAATATTTCCCTTAATATAACAGATATCGAAAAAATTGTTTAACAAAAAAATTTGTATTTTTCGATGCTCTATCGCTTGGAAATAAAATATGAGACGTACAACTGTCACATTTCACAGTTATCGCTGTAAAATTCGTTCATATTAATCTGACATATGTCAAAATACATTGTTAACATTTTGACATATTTAAGTATTATATTTTGACATATATTTTTAATCATTAAAAAATGTTAGCTAATTTTATGTTACATATTATGGGTTAATATGACAGTGAGAGATGTTGCATAATTTTTTATTTTTTTTACAACTACTTTAATATCGTCATTTGACATATGCCATTTTTTTAAATAATATGTCTAAATTATTCATTAAATATATATTATTATGACGATCTTCTTAAATAACCCATTGTTTTATGCTAACTGTTTGTGTAAATGTAAATATGCTTAACCAATATTTATCTGTCTTATCAATTGTATAGTATTACGCTATATTTTATATGATAACAACCATATTTGAACTTGACACACGAAAACAATGAAAAAATGTTATAAAAGAACACAATATATGCTTCAGATATACCTATTTTCAATTATCTATTGAACAATGACAGTTGGATTAAATTGGTTTGTGCAGAAAAATATGTTTTGAATTTCTCTATATTATATCTTAATACTTTATTTCAATAGGACCTTTAATAACAAAGTTATTTCAAATAAATCGTAAATGAATCAAAATTTTTCGGTTTGGTTGGATTTGGTTAATTTTTTCGCACTTAATTATGAACCAAACAGAAAAAAATATAATTTTTTTGCCAATTACCGATTTTTTATTTAGAAGAATTTGAACCTTTTTCAAAAATGTTATGAGAGAGCGGCGCAGACGCATGTCTGCATCCGTTACGTCAAAGATTTAGTGGATGTTTGAGCCCAACGAAGGTATGGTATTTTTAAGTGAAACATATCAATATGGTGATCATCCACCTTCTTTACTTGTTTAGTTTCGGACCCTATTGCATTGCATTCTTTAATGATTAAAAATATGTCAAGATATAATATATGTCAAAATGTTAACAATGTATTTTGACATATGTCAGAGAAAAATAAACGAATTTGACAGCTGTAACTATCAAATGTGATAGTTGCACATGCCATATTTTATTCCCAAACGACAGAGCATCGAAAAATACAAATCATTTGTTAAACAATTTTTTCGATATCTGTTATATTAAGGGAAATATTGACGAATATATTCATCTGTCACATTTGACATTTTCTTAAAACGTTTGATTGACAGAATCGTACATAGTCGTCTTTTAATAAGGAATGAATTTACAATATTCTAACATACATTTTGACATATTACAATGATATTACAACGATATATCCATCATGAAATATACATCATTATTTATTTCTTTTGACATATGTTAATAGTACGAGTAACTGATTGACTTTTGGTTAGTTTAGGTGAGTCGTCCTATCAACTTTGGGTTAGTTTCACTTAGTCTCAACTTATTTTAGTCATTTGAACCGGTTCCGATACGTTATAATCAATTTTGATAGATTTGGTTAGTTTGGTTTAGTAGTCCAATCAACTTTCGGTTAGTTTCACTTATTCTCAACTTATTTTAGTCATTTGATGCGGTTCCGACACGTAATAATCAATTTTAAATAGAGTTGGTTAGTTTGGGTTAGTCATCGATTCAACTTTCAATTAGCTTCAATTAGTCTCAACTTATTTTAATCATTTGAACCGGTCCCGATACGTTATAATCAATTTTCATAGATTTGGTTAGTTTGGGTTAGTCGTCCAATCAACTTTCGGTTAGTTTCACTTAGTCTCAACTTATTTTAGTCATTTAAAGCGGTGCCGATACGTTATAATAAATTTTAATAGATTTGGTTAGTTTGGGTTAGTCGTCGATTCAACTTTCGGTTAGTTTCACTTATTCTCAACTTATTTTAGTCATTTGAAGCGGTTCCGATACGTTATAATCAATTTTAATAGATTTGGTTAAGTTGGGCTAGTCGTCTAATCAACTCTGGGTTAGTTTCACTTAGTCTCAACTTATTTTACTTATTTGAGCCGGTTCCGATACGCTATACACAATTTTAACAGGTTTGGATAGTTTGGGTTAATCGTCCAATCAACTTTCGGTTAGTTTCACTTAGTCTCAACTTATGTTAGTCATTTGAACCGGTTCCAATACGTTATAATCTATTTTAAGAGATTTGGTTAGTTTGGGTTAGTCGTCGAATCAACTTTCGGTTAGTTTCACTTAGTCTCAACTTATTTTAGTCATTTGAACCGGTGCCGATACGTTATAATCAATTTTGATAGATTTGGTTACTTTGGGTTAGTCGTCGATTCAACTTTCGGTTAGTTTAACTTATTCTCAACTTATTTTAGTCATTTGAAGCGGTTCCGACACGTTATAATCAATTTTAATAGATTTGGTTAGTTTGGGTTAGTCGTCGATCAACTTTGGGTTCGTTTCACTTAGTCTCAACTTATTTTACTTATTTGAGCCGGTTCCGATACGCTATAATCAATTTTAATAGATTTGGTTTGTTTGGGTTAGTCGTCCAATCAACATTACGAAAATTTCGTAACGCGAGACGAAAACATAAACCATCTCGTGATGCGACCTTGAAAAATCACTCTCATGAAACCAAAGAAGTATTCACTTCAAAAAGGTTAGACAAATCAGTAAACTCTGAGTTAAACCGTTAAATCCTAAGAGATAACCTATTCATAATACATTTCTAATAAAGTAAATAATAAACATGTAATTAATCACATGTTTTATCGGTGTATAGCATTTCTTTTCCCTTCATTACATTTATCTCAGTGTATTAAACCGGCCATGTGTCACATATGACAGATTGAACATGGCTCTCCAACTTCAAAGGTGCCGACGGGTTTTGTCGCTTCTCTGCGGTTGTTATTCTCGGCTTTTAGTATTAACTTGACCCATCTGCTAATGGTTTGACTGTTGTCTGGGTGATAGGGCTTTTTGTGAGTGAGTATTACATTTTGTTTGGTTTTGCTACTTGTGGTATCGATTGCATCTGCAAATGCAACGATCTATTAGCATATTTACAGTATCTGTGAATGCCGTAATTTCTGTTTTGAACAAAAAAAATAGGTATATTCACTAGCTGCAACTGCAATTGCAGACAGTGGAGAGTACGATCGATTGTATCTGCTAATACAACGAACTATTCACCTTTTATTGACTGGTAGCACCCTTTTTCCTTTTATGCGTTCTATGTAAGTCTCTAATAGTGTGACTATACATAGTTCAGGTTGATTAATAAAATAAGGTAATAACAAACTAGGTTGAAGCCTGTTTAAGCCACTTGCTTTTATTTTATCCGGGAATCTGATTTGAATTATGTATTCATATTTAAAAATATTGTGCCGTTATTAGTATTAAGAGTGTTACTAGCTTTAAAGTTAGATTTGTAGATTTAAGAATTCGTGAGGGTACATGCTCTTTAAGCGCTGTAGAACTGGGTAGGAATCCCAAGTAATTGAGTATTTTGATTTTGGGGGTCTTATGTTAAATGTTCCATTGAGAAAACTTTTTATAACCGCTTCGTCTTTTGTTTGAGTAGGATGACTCCGAAGACAATTGAATATTTAGGAGCTCAAGAATAAGTTTACGGTTTTATTATATATTTGTTGGCGCTTAGAAAAACAGAAATTCCCCTATTTATTGTAAGTATTTCCGTATTGTTTGAGGGCGCTATCTGTCAATGAAAAAATAATCACTTTTATCGCTTCATTAGGTACGCTTTGTTATAGAATAGCTCTCCTGACAATGAGGAAGTTTCATCAATTTTTGTTTTTTATTACTGCTGATTTCGATAGCCCATGAAAAATAAGTAAACATATGTTTTTTCTTTTTTCCCTAAGCCGAAAAATGAGGCAGATACAACGCCTTGAGATGTGCTTATGACGTCATAATACACATGAATTGTTACGTCACACCATGCATGGTATATCTATATATACAAAACTAAAAACTGGTATAGCTCTTCTAATATTCATCTTTAGCGGAAATAAAAAAATACGTATCGATTTTTTTTTTTTTTAATTTTTTTTTTTTTTAATTTATTTTTTTTTATTACGGTTCTATAGTTTGCAATAAAAAATAATCCTAGGAAACTTCGTAATTTCCCTACAGCCAGAGGAATTTTCTTCCACAATGGTTGTTTCTCTCCGCAAGGAGATGTGAGTAAGTATTTTTCAGGGTAAAGATAATAGACTGTTCTGCCAGTAGGTCCCTTTTCTCTTGAATAAACCCCAAAAGTGAGCATGGTTGAGGGGGAATAACTACGCTTTTTTATATAAAACCTAAATCTTGAAATGTTTATGTAATTTTATTTATACTTTTAAGCAATTCTCTTTTGAATTACCAATAACTAGCCAATTGTCTAAGTAGAGTACAGTTTTTATACTCTTAGTTTTACATATCTTACAACTGGTTTCAGTTTTGTGAAAAGATATGGAG
>MU190601.1:17749-37741 GCA_016904865.1 Pissodes strobi
TGTAGTCTTCTACTTTGCTAACCGGAGTGGTGTCCTATTGAAAGGGATTTTATAATCCTGTACCCACTCTATTATTGAACTGTTTACCTTTTTTCTCTGCTAATTTTGAACGTATAATTCTAGTTCAGACGGTTGGCTAATTAAATTATTGAAAGGGAGGGCTAAGGCACTAATCCCACGGACTATAGTTGTTTCTGTAATTGATACAGTAGTTGTCTTGGCAGGATTTAGTACTCTCTTCGAGATTTAATTTTGATGGTCTGAGGACATTGCAGTTGGCAGCTGGCCTACACCTACACAGCTAGGGGGTCGTTACTTTGTTCAGGACCATCTGGTGCTTCTGATGTTGGTAAGTCTTGATAGTCTTGATTTGGCTAAGTTATTTCCTCAGCTAGCGTGAGAGGATCTTCTAATGCATTTGCAAATGCAAAAGAGTTTCCTTGGTTTTGCTACTTATGATATCGATTGCATCTGCAAATGCAACGATGTGTTAGCCTATTTACAGCATCTGCAAATGCTGCAATTTCTGTTTTTGAACAGAAAAATAGGTTCATGAATATGTTCACTATCTGCAACTGCAATTGCAGACAGTGGGTACGATCGATTGTATCTGCTAATACAACGAACTATTCACCTTTTTGCTTGCTGCTTAACCCTGGTTATGCTTTCGACTGCATCTGCATAGCATATTTACAGTATCTGCAAATACTGTAATTTCTGTTTTGAATAGAAACCAAGAGTGTAATAATTCGCTACCTCCAATGCAATGATTTTATGTAAGAGGGTTGCAATAGTATGGTGGTTATTTGTTTTTGTATCTGCAAATACATAGCACTATACCGTTTTATTTTTGTCAGTACATATATCCTTTACATCGGCAAATGTAGGGATATAGTGTGCCTCTAACTACTTTTACATAATATACCTACTGGGGTGGAGGCTGTTGGGGGCCCTTCACATCTGCAAATGTGAAGGCCAATTTTAGTTAAAGTTATTCGCATCTGCAAATGCGAATTTGTAAATAGGTATTATTATTAGTTATTAACATCTCCTGCAAGCAATGTTTACTCCAATTTTTTCCCTCACCGGACGGCTCATGTCAACACGAATTGTTTAAAAATAATGCGTTCCGGTATTACATTGCTTCGACAAAGCCGAACGATAACATTCCGCCTTTTTCCCTTAATTTTGGGTTAGTTTTGGTTAGCATTTTTAGTTCTTGTTGTTCCGTTGCGAGCAAAGCCAACGGAGGGCCATGCAAACTATAATAATACCCAACTTGGGATTTAGTCGCTCGTAAATTATGCGTCAGCTTGCCTTTGTGGCTAGTTTTTAGAGGTTAATTTCGTGAGAAAAGGACACTCTTCGACTTACTCAAAATTTTAATTTTTTATTTTATTTTTATTTTTTTGAAAAGTATTTGTTAATACAGTAATAGTAATAATTACAATATACATAGTCCTTATTCCTCTAGACAGTGTTTTTGAACACTGGTATTGAGGATAATTGCATTTTAGTAATAATAAAAGTATGATTTCCTATAAACTCTCTAGTATTGTGGCTATGAATATCCTTTGAAAATATTATGATAATATTTTAATTTTGAGTTTTATTTATTATCCTGTAAATAAGTTTATTCTGTTCAAATTTTAATACCTTATGTAATTGCCATACTCTTAAATTTTCATATAGATCTGCAGTATGAGTCAGTGGATCATAATTAAATATAACTTTGTTTTTTGTTTTGCAATATTTGCATCGAATCGAATTGTAGTTTATAGTCCCACATGGGCCCCATACGGGGATCAAATATCGAAAAACGAATGATACGAAGGCATTATAACCATTTGTTTCTATTTTTATATTCCTTTATATGGTATAAAATTCTATGTAAAACATTAATAAATGTGCAAGCCGACCGGTATATATTTCCTCCTTTTGATTGTGTTATGTAAACACTTTTTGTGATTGAATAGTATATTTCTTTGGTAGGATGTACGATTAGACGAGATTACTAGAGAACGGTTCGAATAGCTCGTATCGTTAACTGTTGCTTATTACTTATATTCATTTCGATATAATATATTTTAATTCCGAATATATTGTTTGATTCTGTGTAATTGTGCAAAGACGACAAATAAATGTAACAATGTTTTGTCATGCCCTCGTAGATAAATAACAGTTTGTTAGTATAATTCAAATCGCAGTGAGCACATTTAATTTTTGTTTACTGCTTCATTCGCATTTTTGACTGTAACCCGTTCGCACTCTATTTTATTCTAATAAGTACAGTTAGTTTTAGAAGTTTGAGAGTATTTTCCATTTCAATTTTATTAAGTAAAAAAAAATAAGGGTTACAAGTGTCATATTTATTCATAATACTCAGTTTAGTATTATACACATTTAGTTTGCTTTTATACAAGAGATTCTGTTTTTATATATTTAAGATAACCAGGTATTTATGTATATTTGAAATTTTGGCATATAATCTTATATGGACTCACCCCCTGATTCGCTTCTCCCGATGCATATTGCCCGCTTTTTTCGCCTCCTTTGCGAGCAAGACGTATCACTAACACTTCACTATACTAGAAATACGATTTCTAGGCATTTTTCTTCTTAAAACCAAAAGAAAGAACCGATTTACGGATTCTTGCTTGTCACCGACCGGTACAAAATTGTAATGACGCCTCAAGGCGATGCATGAGCTCGAGCGGCTAGCCAGGGTCGGCTGAATCACCATGTTTTTAGATAACTTCTTTAAAAATTGTACCGATTGGGAAAAAGTTGTATACTACAATGTGTAATGAGGGATGGCGGAGATGCGAAGGATAATAATTATGTTTACTTGCAATTCTGTCTTTAAAAATTGAGTTAATAACCTACCTTTGATCCTCGTTAGATCGGCCAAATTCATATACTACTTGCGGTTTGAATATTTCACTTCTAATCTCAGGTTGATATGGCGTTGACTTGTTGTGGTCACTGATTTACTTTGAGATATTGCTGCTGCTTTATTATTTACCTGTTTATTCGAGAATAATTGTTTGTTATTATATTTTTCTTTCTCTTCAACAGTAAAAACTAGAACCTGTTGCTTATTTTCTTCTAAGACTTGTTGATCTCTGCATATATTGCTCATTGTCGCTTCTTCTCATAGTGCTTTGGAATTTGATTTGGATTTAGTACAATCAGCGTTTTGTAGCAACCCTAGTAGTCGTTTATCCACAGAAGTGTCAAATGTATTATACAGTTTTGTTGGTCTCGCTGGCTTTGTGAAAGCCACTTCTAGTATTTTATCGTATATCTGTAAGTATCAACTTTGATTGTATAGCATGATTAAACTTCATTTTGCCCAGAATACTTAGGTTAGGTTAGGTCATGTTTCCTAAATACACCTTGCATTGAAAGAGCCGCAGGGATGTGCCATGAAAGAGCCGGCTCTTTCATGCCCATGTACCTGCCTCTTTCATTACATACATTTTGCAAATTAGGTTTTTTTGTTTGTTGGAGGTAATGTCAACACCAAGCAAGAAGGGAATTAAAAAACGGGAAAGACCGGATCCAGCCGTGGTAGAAGAAGCGATGCGAAAAGTCTTGGATCATGGGCAAAAGATTAATCCAACAGCAGTTTCCTTTCAAATTTGGAGAGCAAATTTGGCGAAAATAATAAAGGTAAAAAATTAACAAACCCAAAACTATATTCACCGTCCTAATGTAGGAAATAGACGAATATTCTCTACCGAACAGGAAAAGTCCCTTGCTGAATATCTCAAAACGGCTTCCAAAATGTGTCACGGGTTAACTCGAAGTCAAGTCAGGAAATTAGCATTTAATTATGCTAAAGCGAATTCTATTCCCACTGACAACTGGGACAAAGAACAGAGGCTGGTTTGGACTGTTTAAGGGGTTTTATGCAGCGTCATAATGACGTCAGCGGAGAGGGACAGCTTAGTAACGTTATTATTTTTCGTAAATGCAGCAGGGACGTCTTTATCACCAATCTTCATATTTCCCAGGGTAAACTTCAGAGAGAACATGCTAATAGGAGCTCCCGTCGGCTGCTTAGGATTACCGAATTCAAGTGGTTGGATGTATGAAGACGGTTTTATAGCATCTCTTAAACATTATGCAAGTATTGTAGAACCCTCGAAGGAAAATCCTGCCTTGCTTTTAATGGACAGTCATGCTACTCACATAAATTTGAGAGTAATTACATTTGCACCTGAAAATGGAATTGTAATTTTAACATTTACACCCCACTGTAGCCACCGACTCCAGCCTTTAGATGTCGGAGTTTATTCACCGTTTAAAACTAGATACAAAATAGCCATGAATGAATGGATGTTAACAAATGCGGGAACAACGGTGACAATATACCACATAGCTCAATTTGTTAATTAATATCGCTTATTTGGCTGCCTTTTCACCACATTTTTACCTAGCAAGGTGTGTTAACCGGCATTTTACAAAAAGACATTGATAGTTTTTAAGGTTGAGTTTGTCATAACAAATAGTTTTTACTTTATACGTTTTTAAAATATACATTTTACTAAATAAATTAGTATATCTTCATTAGGTTATGGGTCCAGTACGTTACCTAAGTTAGAAGCTTTAGTTGAAGGCAGAATTTTTTATTTAGTACAGAAGATTGAAAGTATGGATCCATTGAAACATATCAAACCATTAACAAGTGAGACCGACTGGCCAATATGGAAGAACAAAATGAGGGATATGCTAGATTATCATGAAGGTGCGTTAGATGTTATTGATGGCAAGCTAAAGAAGCCCAAACCGCTTGAAGAGGAAGCAACAGAAGGTCAAAAGAAGAAATTCAAAGAGGATTCTGATTTGTACCGTAAGGCTAATAGTTATGCTAAGTCAATGATCACAAGCGCAATAACTGATAATGTATATTAAAATATCATGGACAAAACCACAGCCCATGATGCGTGGCTCGCACTAAAAGATCTCTTTGAAGCATCAGCTAAGCATCAGTTATTTAAGCTTTGTACAGATTTCTTTGCTTTTAACTGGACAGCGAACGAGGATGTGTCGACCCATATAGCCAAGTTGAAGAGCCTGTTTTCTGAGTTAAACAGCGGTTTAGCATTAAAGAAGGAAAACACACTTCCAGAGTTAATGGTAGTTTGTAAAGTTTTACATATTTTACCAGAAGAGTTCAAGACTTTTAAGACAAGTTGGATGCTGCTTTCAAATGACAGTGACAAGAGTAAGACATTAGATGATTTGACAGTACAGCTTTGCATATTTGAGAGAAATGCCAAGAGTAAGGATGGCAACAGTGAACAAGAGGCTCTCGTCGTAGAAAAGCATGCTAAGGTACAGAGTAGAAGTAAGGACACCAGTTGCAATTATTGCAAGGTAAAAGGTCACTGAGTACGTAATTGTAAAAAGTGGATTGCTGATGGTAGGCCGCCTAAGAACAAACAAAAAACATCAGATGTGAAGACTAAAGAAGATGCAAATATGACATTGTTATCTTTAGATGAAGTTATGATCACAGAGCATGATGAGTCAGTTTGGTGGGTAGATAATGGCGCAACCAGGCATGTTACAAATACACCCATGTATTTCGTCGATTTTAGGAAGTTTGACAATCCATGTAATATATCCATGCAGGAAACGAGATGTTAGGAGCAGTTGGAAAAGGTACAATACAATTTCTGTATTCCAATAAAAATAGAAAACAAGATTTGCTTACCTTGAACGACATATGGTATGTTCCTCAGATATCGAAAAATCTATTTTCAGTTCTAGCAGCACATGATAGAAATATAGATGACAGTATTTTTACGTCTACGTCAACAGAATGTACGTTTAAAACTGGAAATAATGCATTAACAGGAACCAGAGAGGTTGGTCGAGGATTGTACAGGGAGGCCAAATAAGCATGCAAGGGACTGTATCTCGGAAACTACTCAATGTAGGGACTTATGGTAAAAAAATGTATAACTAAAGTAGCCAAAAAAATCCTGGATATTACTTTTAGCTTACGCAGATGGCCGCTAGGGGGTGCAACCGCCATCTTGAATATCGAAAAATGCCCTCTAGTGGCGACATAGCAAATTACAATCACCACAAATAAGGTAGGTTTTGTTGCCCAAGAAAAGCTCTTCTCAACGACACCAAGTCGGTTGAAATCCGTTCAGTCGTTTTGAAGTTACAGATGTTTATTTACAAAAACATTTGAACACCCCCCACCAGTTTAATTTTGGAGATAGGGCAAAAAGTGTATAAAAAATAAACTCGAACTTATCTGAACTTGAAAATGCTTGTATTTTTTTGTTATCTTAATAAGGCAAAATTCCGAAAAACACCACTTTTTTTCAATTCAAGATGGCGGTTAGGCCCCCTAGCGGCCATCTGCGAAACCTGATAATAATTTCCAGGATTTTTTTTGGCTACTTTAGTTATAAAAACTTTTACCGTAAGTCCCTACAATGAGTAGTTTCCGAGATACAGTACCTTGCACGCTTATTTGGCCACCTTGTACAAGCTTAAAATTAATCCGATCATTCCAGAAGCAGAGGTTCACTGTAGTATTGCAGAAGCAGACAAATCGATGTTGCAGCTGTAGCACGAGAGATGGGGACACCAAGACAAGAGGTACGTAAGAGCAAAGCTTAAGAAAGAGATGGGAATCAGAGTCAAAATGGACCAAGAACTCTGTGAAGCATGTATTTATGGAAAGATGCGTAGGCTTCCTTTTGGTACAAGAGAGAGAGAGAGAGCTACCAAAAGTGCAGAGTTAATATTAGCTGATTTAGTGGGACCTTTTGATTTATCATTTCAAAAGTACAGGTACCTTTTAATTTTTAAAGACAACTATACGAAGTCTAGAATTAGTTATCTTTTAAAAGAGAAATCCGAAGTTAAGGATAGATTAAAAGATATGCTGCAGTTGGTAGAAAACGCATGTCATTCGATAAAAGAATTATTGTCATGTGTGTGGAGAGTTTGACAATAATGAGGTTAGATCGTTACTAACAAGTAAAGGTATAACGATAAGACTAACAGAATGGCGGTAGTGAGCGAGAAAACAGAACAACTATAGAAATGGTTAAAACATTTCGTTTTCGAACGTTTTCCAATCCAGAAATCGAGTTTCCACCAGGACTATGAGCAGAATTAGTCAACACAGCCATCTAAGTACTAAACAGAACTGGTAAATCTACAGTAGAAGACGTTAGTCCGTATGAGTTATGGTATGGAAAAACAACAAGAATAAAGCATTTAAGGATAATTGCTAGCACTTGTTATTTCCATATTCCCGTTCAGAAAAGGCGAAAAATGGAAAAGAAAGCAATTAAAGGCTATCTAGTAGGCTATGATGGTGATGAACGCTATAGAATTTGGGTAAAACATAGAGTTTTTGTTTCAAGAGATGTTACGTTCCAAGAGAAACTAAAAGTATGTAAAGAAGTACCCATAAGCTCTACAGACCAGAAAAGCAATATAGATACATCGGACTTCCCATGAGATCGCAAGACAGAAATGCGGATAAAACTAGATCACAAATTGTAGAAGAGTTACCAGAACAGCAAGAAGAGGATGGTGTACAAGATAGAAATTTGGAAACTGAGATAGAACATGTGGAAGAAAGTGAAGGTGAGGAAGAAAGTTCTTCATACAATTTAAGAAATCGTCAAACTTTAAAATGCCCTGATCGTTTTGAAGAATGCATTCACCTAGCTGAAGAGTTAGTATGCACGATTGAGACTCCTCAAACATATAAAGAAGCGCTTAAAACCAGGGAAAGAAATGAATGGAAGAAAGCTATGGACAGAGAAATGAGTTCATTGATAGAAAATGAGACTTGGGAGCACACAGATTTGCCAAATGGATTTAAAGGTCTTCCCTGTAAGTGGGTTTACCGAGTAAGGATAAATCCAGATGGAAGCATAGATAAGTTTAAAGCCAGACTAGTAATAAAAGGCTTTGCTCAGCGCCAAGGCATAGATTTCAATCAAACATTTAGTCCAGTAGCCAAGTTATCCACAATAAGATCCGCTTTGAGTGTTGCAGCTAGTGAGAAGATGTACTTACGACAGTTTGACGTTGTGACAGCATTTTTTTATGGCAATTTAGAAGAGATTATATATATGGATCAGCCAGAAAGTTATCATGATAATTCCAAAAAGGTTTATAAGTTAAAGCGTAGCTTATATGGCCTGAAACAAGCACCTAGATGTTGGAATAAGAGATACAATGATTTCCTTTTAAAACTAAATTTTAAAGTAAGTGAAGCCGATCCATGTTTATACATAAGAAAAAGTAATGGAGAAAAGATGTTCCTTTCTTTGTACGTGGACAATGGATTGATTGTGGCTTCGTCTAGAGTAGAATTAGGCACTCTTTTGGCAGATTTAGGAAAATAATTCAAGATAACGTCTAAAGAAGCAAGTTATTACTTAAGCTTGGAGCTTGAGAAGTCAGAAGAAGGCATAAGAACAAACCAAAGAAGCTATACAGAAAAAGTACTAGAAAAGTTTGGGTTTTCCCAATGTAGACCTTTATCAACTCCGATGCTTAAACCACCTGAAAGCACCATACAGAGTGAAAATTCAACACCAGTAGATTTTCCTTATAGACAAGTCATAGGAGCTCTAATGTACCTAATGGTTGGGTCCAGACCAGATGTAGCCTATAGTGTGGGTTATTTGTCAAGATTTTTAGAAAATCCTAACCAAGAACATGTAATTTGTGCAAAATGAGTTTTACGATACCTTGCTGGTACAAAGGATTTAGGTATCTTGTATAGATCAGCAAAATATCCCAAGATCGAAGGCTACAGTGATGCAGATTTTGGAGGTTGTTCAGATACTGGGAGATCAACTTCAGGAGTAGTATTTACGTTTTCCCATGGATCAATATCATGGCTAAGTCAACGTCAAGGCATAGTGGCAACTTCAACTACAGAAACAGAATTAATTGCAGCCAGTGAAGCGAAGTTGGTCGAAGAGATTGTTCCAAGAAATTTGGCAACTTAGAGACGTTCCCATTCTGCAAGTGGACAACTCAGCAGCAGCTAAGTTGGCTCATAATCCAGAGTTGCACCGTAGGACCAAGCATATTAGTATAAGACACTTTTTTTATGAGAAAAAGTACTAGAAGGTTCTATAGCAGTGAAGCAAATTCCTACAGAGCAACAGTTGGCAGATCTTCTAACGAAACCTTTAGTGAAGATTCGTCTACAAATTTTAAGGGGCCAATTAGGACTTTTGTAAATCTAATTAACAAGGGAAAGTACCCTTAATTTTTACCTAGCAAGGTGTGTTAACCAGCATTTTACAAAAATACATTGATAGTTTTTAAGGTTGAGTTTGTCATAACAAATAGTTTTTACTTGTCAACGTTTTTAAAATATACATTTTACTAAATAAATTAGTATATCTTCATCAAATATAACACAGGGATTTTACAAAACTGGAATTTATCCCTTGAACTCATGTATAATTAAAGAAGATTTTCTTCCATCTTTTGTGACTGACAGACCTGACAATACTTCTGATAATGCTGAATTACCAAAGCCAACCATGGATAGGATACCTTTAACCTTAAAATGAACTTCGGCTACCTCAAGTGATAATCCAGTAGCCAGAACTTCAAAGGAATGTGTGATGGTGTCGCCTGAAAACGTTCGTCCATTTCCAAAGGCTGGACCCAGAAAACTAGTCAAAACATTTTGCAGGAAAATGCGTTCCGCAATCATAACGAAAACCCCTGAAAAGGACATAATTGAAGAACTAGAATTACGTAAAGCAAAACCGAATAAAACAATATTACAGAAAATAAAAACAAAGACATCGATCAAATCGCTAAGAGTTTCCTCCGATTTCAGTGAAAGCGATGGAGCGGTGTCACTTCATGATGATAGTGATGATTCGTTGAACGATAAGAAGTCAGTGTTCAATAAAACTATCTCTATGTCAAAAAAACGATCTATTCCCTATAACAGAAAGGCAAAAAATACCTCTGCTTTTAGTGCTGTCCAGAGCAATGATAAAGACATTTGTAAATGTTGTGGTAGATGTTATAGCGAAAGTGTAGAGGACTGGTACCAGTGTAAATCATGCTACGGTGCATGAATCTTGCGTTCAAAAAGGAAACCTTAATTTTTTTTGTAAGTCGTGCTTTTAGATTTGACTTTTTCATATTGTTGTTTTAAGTTTATCGTGCTTGTTTTCAAATTTTTAGAAGCTACTAGTAAAATTAAAATTTTACTAACTATATAACAACTTTTATTAAAAAAAGAATAAAAATTTTTTTAACCCTTTCAGTTCCACTTTCATTAAAAAAAAGACCACTGTTAGTAGATTTGTCCCGCTCCAGGGACACTATTTTTCACAGCATTAAATGGATAAATTTTGCATTTTTAGCGCTAGAGGCATCTCGTACCTTCCAAGGGACATGCTTTTTTAGCACTTTAAAAAAATCTGCCGACGCCTATGATGTAGTTCAACCGAACTACTGTCAAAATAAATCAGCTGTTTTGATGCAGGTTAAGTATCCTATCGTTTGTAGATTGCAATATTTGTGTTTTGGAAGGGTTTCTATTAAGAAATAACTGTTATTATTGCAAGTTGGTAAGTATAAGAGTTAGTTTTTCTATTGCTATCAATATTTCTGTGTTCATTCATAGTTTCGAGACATACAGGATAGGTTATTTTTTGGTGTACCTCAGCAAGGACAATACAACGTTAGCGCTTGATTTTTAATGTTATTTTTACATATTTTGAGTATCACTACATTCGTTTTTTTCATCCAATTCTAAGAAATTTTGAGGCGTTTTCACGCTTTAGTTTTTCTGAATTTAATTTTGTACCTAGAGGCACAGTTCGTTCATTTTGAAATACATAATAATAATAATCACAGTAATAATAATAATAATAATAATAATAACTGCCTACCCAGTTAACCCCAAAAGCCTAAGCTTGTGCTGTGGGGTTGGCAATTACTGTTATCGTCGTGGAATTTCCACGGATGTCCAGGGAACGACTTAGATCGGACTGACGTCGCATTTACATTTTTTGTTCTATTTGTTCCAGGATATGTCTAAGTACAAAAAGGCTCTTACCAATGAGGAACTCCTGCGATACTTAGAAAATGATGATGACTCAGATCTTCCGGTGCTGTCTGATGAAGAGGACAATGGAGATCAAACCGATGAGATTTTGAATGTTTTAAATGCAGGGTATCAAGCAGAAAATGAAGGTGAGATAAACGAAACGCGCGCTGAAGAAGTAAATGAAGAGGATAACGTACTAGAAGTAGAGGTTGGCGACACTATAAAACAAGAAATAGAGAACTTTGCAAAACAATATGGGTTTACTGAAAAATCTAAGATTAAATGGATAAATAATGTGGTATTTGAGACAAGAAATGTTAATTGGTTTAAACCTCCACCTGATCCTATCATTGAAAGGCCACCACCAATTGCTTTTTTTAACCGATACATTTCAGAAGAAATAATGCAGCAGATGGTAAATATGACAAATTTATATGCCACTCAAAAAAATATACCTCGATTTTATCCAACAACTTTAGAAGAAGTCAAAAAGTTCATTGGTATCCATATTACAATGGGCAATTTGCAGTTTCCCAGAGTGCGTATGTATTGGAGCCCTAAGTACGGAATTCCGCTGATAAAAGATGCTATGGGCGTACACATATTTTTTAAGCTTCGCCAAGCAGTCCATTTAGTAGATATTACTAACCGTCCTGAAAATAATAAAGATAGATTATGAAAAGTGAGGGACCTCTATGATTCTCTTAGAAGCCGATGTCATGAGCTTCCACTACAAACCAATTTATGTGTAGATGAACAAATCGTGCCTTTTAAAGGGCAGATCAACATAAAGCAGTATATAAAGAACAAACCGAAGAAGTGGGGTATAAAAATTTATGTTCTCGCCGGAAAAAGTGGTACTATTTATGACTTCCTAATCTATCAAGGTAGTACCACCGAAATAAAGCCAGTTTATAAACATTATGGCAGTGTAGCAGGAATTGTCATGCAGTTTACAGAAAGAATAATTGAAAAAAATCACGGTCTTTTCTTTGACAACTATTTTAGCAGCTACCATCTTTTTCAATTTCTGCAAGAAAAATCAATTTTTGCTGTGGGAACTATAAGAGTAAACCGTTTTTCAAATCCCAAGCTCCCTACTGACAAGGAACTGAAAGCAAAAGGGCGTGGTGCTTCTGTTGTTTCACTTAGCAAAGACGGTGTTATTATAACCAAATGGTACGATAACAAGGCCGTTATTACGGCGTCCAATTTCATTGGAGTTGGAAAAGAAGGACATTGTTCTAGTTGGGACAAAGCAACCAAAAGTTACCTTCAAATTCCGAGACCAGAGGCAATAGAATTATATAATGAGAATATGGGAGGGGTGGATAAAGTGGATTTTTTGTTGAGCATGTATCGCTCATTTGTAAGATCGAGAAAATGGACCATTAGAATGATATTTCATGCCATCGACTTGGCACTAGTGAATTCATGGCTAGAATATAGATAGCAAGCTGTTGCATTGGGAATTGAAAAGAAAAAGATAATGGATCTTTTGGCATTTCGTGAAAGTGTTGCAGAGCATCTCGTACTATTTAAAAATCCCCCTAAGAGAGGACGACCAAGTGACGCGGATTCCCCGGTTGTAGAAAAAAAAAAGAAATGTGAGGCAAGCCTTTTCTAGAAAAGAGGTATGATGGTTTTAATCATATTCTAGACGTGGATGAAAAAAAAAATCTAGATGCAAATTAGAAAATTAGAAAGACCCATATCTTTTGTTCAAAGTGCGAAGTCCATCTGTGTTTGATAAAGGGAAGAAATTGTTTTTCAAAATTTCATTCGAAATAATTTTGTCGTTTTTTGATTGAAGTATTTTTACTTATACAAAATTTAGTTTAGTAGTTTTGGAAATTGTATGTTTTCTTTGTTTATTTTTAGTAAATACAAATATTTTCATAGTATGTTTTATTATTTTTTATTACTCCAAATCATAATGTACCTGGTCAAGGACATTACAAAAACAAAGATTTACTATGAAATAAAAAAATGTTTAAATATTAATCCTGAAAAGTAATGCAAATAAAGTAAATAAACCTAAAAAAAAATTTTTTTTTACCAAAATTAACAGCTGTATACTTCAGGGTTACTTAAGACAGTGTCCCCTTGGAGGGACAAATACACTGAAAGAGTTAATATCCTTTTAATGCTGTTGGCTCTTTCAAAACTTTCTGCGGCTCTTTCATTACTAACATGTTATGAAAAAGCCAAAAAACGCTTTCTTTTGAGATACAAAGTAAAACATGTTTTTCTTAAAATCTGTGACTTATTATTACCTAACTATATTCGTAAATAACTATGTTATCCAATAGTTTACTTGGTGATTTTTGAAAAAAATAATAAATAATAAATTTTTTAATAAGGATGAAAACGGCTGTTTCATGCTCACTCTCCCTAATTGCCAACAATAGAGGTATAAAATATACGGAATGATTTAAATAATAACTGGCAGTTGATAGAAACATTCGCTTTACTGTTCATGGATTATGTAAAATATACCCTGCGTCATTATTGAAGTAAACGCACCTCTGTGTTCAAAATACATGTTTTAATTCAAACCTATCAATTACAGCAACGTATGGAAAAGCAGTTCATTAAATTGGTTAATTAAAAAATTAATTACCTACCGCTCTTCATGGATGGCAAATCATTAAAAACAATTATATATCCTGTCTATTGACTGAAAACTTATGGATTTTTTTCTGGACGGATGGTATTTCAGTCTCGCTCATGTTAAAAATTTGATTTTCCCCTAACATAAATAATTAAAAATTTTTTTTCGAATAGAGTAAAATAACCTTGTCTCCTCCAAATTAAAATTCGTAATTCTATTAAAGCTGATTCCCCCTGGCCGTCGCAATGTAATTTCAGTATTTCGGCTATAAAAACCATATAGCCAATCTTTGTTAGCGTTGGGCGATACGCCATAAAATAATTTTGAGAGTGTCAGTATAATCATATAGTTTTAGCACAGCGTATGTATAAGTTGTGTTTTTAACGCAACTTCCAATGCTCTATCGAAAATTTCCATTCGACCCAAACCGGATGTTTTGGGTTTATTTCGAAGAAGTTTCTTTCGTCAGATGACATAAGATCTACCGGCTTTCCTGATTTTTCTGTCATCGTATCTTATTGAATCAAGCGCAACCTTTTATAATCCAGTCAAAATAAACAAAAAAAAAATGGTGAGTTTGCAATAATTCGCATAGAGCTAAAAATTGGTACAGATCATAAGTACACTATTACAAATAATATATCAAAAATCCCCACCGATCCCAAGTGTGCTAAAAAATATATTCAAGGTCAAAGGTCAAAAGTATGTTTTTAATTATTGAGCTATCGCTATCATTTACTTATGTCGTTTTTTGGAGCAATAGGTTATATTATGCAAGGAAGTGGAATAAAAGAGGTACTTTCTTTAATTTATGCACCTAATTCATCATTAGAAAATATGCACAGAAAATATGCTTACGCGAGAGCTGTTAGAGTTCATACATTACTTCATCACACTTTAGCAACAATAATATCAAAAGAGTTTGTTATTGATAATGAGCTAGATGCAAATCTTAACAATACTGTTGAAAATGTAGTAACACACTATTTCATGCAATATTATTGAAGATGGTGATGAAACAGCTGAAACATCACTTTACCAGCTCATTCAAAAACTAGAGGAATAAGAAGAACGAAGACCTGCAGGAAATCTATGGATACAATACTTGCATATGGTCTCGATTGAAAAGGAGTTTATAAGGGCTGAGCGTATGGGAGATTGGCAAGCTCATTGGAATAGCGTTAAACAAATGCTCCCTTAATTTCACGCCTTAAGACATTTTAATTATGCGAAATCTGCGCACCTATATTTGCAAGCTATACTACAATCAGAAAACTTAATTGATCCAAATGTTTATAAAATGAATTTTCACTGTTAGACGTTCTGATAAATTAAATAGTGGACCTTCTACAGATATGGTGATTGAGCATTCAATGATGAAATTAATGAAGACAGATGGAGGTGTTGCTTGAGGAAGAAGTACGCAAGAGGGTGTCATAAGTCAATGGGTTTATGGCATGCATGCGATGAACACTGTGTGTCAAGGACTGGAAGATCTCGGTAATGTTAGAATTAATACAACATATCAGCATGTAGACGCAAGTGATTCACGAGTGAAGAGAGATATTGAAGACGTCAAAAAAACTTTTTGAGTGGTGCTTATCACATGATCCTTTTGCTGAAGCTAAACAAATCATTTCCATTGCCAGTGGAGTCGTCGGTGATAATAAAATTAATTGTCATAATGCTCGTGAAGTGGGATTGCCTTCTATGATTAAAATGGCAGGACAAGATTTCAATAATATTAAACTAAAATGTGCTGACAAAGTCTTTCCCCTTTTAACCATGAGTAGCACCATAAGTATTCATGATGAAAAGGTACCTGTAGGTCCGGTATTATTAGTTCAACGCATGAGTATTACTAATACATTTGAGGATGAAATTGAAAAATTCTTCGAATATGAATTAGCCTCCTACCCATTATCACTCTTTGATACAATTGGAATGCGTAAAACACAGAAGTCCGTCATCTACAGTTGCTTTCAATCAGTAAATATTGAAAATATCGACACAAATGCTACCTACATAATTTTGGTTATTGAGCGGCTATATAGTATTTGATGGTTCCAGTGATTATAAGAAAAATATTAAAGCTGCAGAACAACATCGTCGGACTACAAAAACATCTTCATGTTGTGAAGTCGTTTTTGATGAATTTGTAACAGTTCCAACAAACCAACAACAATTTCTTTCAAATACTCACAAGTCTCGCTTCATTTCAATGTTATGTGAAAAATTTACAACTGCGAATATTTTGATGAAACAAGCTGATAATGCCGCCGATTTCTTCATAATTGAAACAGCAGTAGAATAATGCAATACAACAAATACAACTATCGCTGTTGTCGAAGATGTTAATTTGTTAATTCTACTAACTGCACGAGCTCCAATTGATAGGATTGTTTATTTTTTGAAACCTGGGAAGGCTCATGAACAAACAAAAATCTATTCACCGAAAAACATATCTACATATCCAAAATGTCAAGATCTTATTTTTACATGCAATAACTGGCTGCGATACTACATCAGCTATTTTCAAAAGGGGTAAAACAACAGTATTTAAATTGTTTGAAAAACGTAATGATTTAATCTATTGCACAGAGGTATTTAAACATATTGACGCTTTTCCACATGTCATCATCACAAACGGAAAGCGCTTTCATCTTGCTATATATGGAGCTCCAAAGAATATTGATTGCATAGACAAGTACAGATATTCAAGTTTTGTTAAAAACTCACGGAAAAACAAAATAGTACAACTACTTTGTCTTCCTCCAACAACTGCTTCTGCTTGTCAACACATATATCGTGTATACTATCAAGTTCAAGTATGGCTAGGCAATCAACTGGACCCAAAGGACTGGGGTTGGAAAGTGGTAGATAACACTTTGGAGACAATTCAAACTTTACTTCCACCTGCTCCAGAAAAACTCCTTAACACTATTTTTTGCAATTGCAAAAGGGTTGTAGCACAAACTGTGGCTGTAAAAAAGTCGGATTATTTAGTTTACCAATATGTACAAATTGTCAAAGCCAGTCTTGCTTTAGTATTGAAGCAAATGCAACAGATGAATATTCTTATGACATAAATGAGGAGACAACTGATGCATCTTTCTTCTTGGGTACAATCTACAGATATCCAGCAAGAAGAGGACAAAGAGAGCGAGGAAGAAGGCGAAGAAGACCGTAGTGTAGAAAGATTTGAAGATTATCAGTCAGACTAAAACTTTTCCGAAATCAACAATAATTCGTTCCATTTTAATCATTACCGTTACCATACTATTTTTTAATTATTAGCATATTATCTAATAAAACCGAATTAGAAAAAAATTTAAAAATAATTTTGACCTTTGACCTTGATTAATTTAGTGGGGATTTTTGATATTTTATTTATAATAGTGTTTTTAAGACCTGTACAAAAATTCAGCTCTATGCGAATTACTGTAAATTGAAATGCGTATTTTGACTGGACTATTAGTGTTTCTATGCTGTACGTAGAGGAACTGGTCCGAGTATGGGCCCCCGTTTTTATTTTATGTTTTTCTGACGTGTTTCGACTAAAATGAGAGTGCAATATAGTGAAAAATCTAGCAACCATATTAAGTAACAGATTTTTAAAAACATTTTGCTTTATTCAAAAATAAACACATTTTACTAGACAAAGTAGAAAAAAATATGTATTTCTGGTGAATCGTACTAGCTAATCTGGGATATGGGCCATATACCACTTTACTGTTTTAATCCCTCTTCTGTAAAAACCACTTCTTGACTTTTTCATTTGCTTTCTTTCTGTGGTGTCACCTGTTTCTTCCTATGATGAAATATTTTCGCGTCAATAATATTTCGTTTCTTCTTTGTCTTTACTATTTTAGCTCCCTCTTCTGCAAAAACCTGTTTCTTGCCTTTTCCCTTTTCATTTGCTTTCTTTGTGATTTTGCTTAACGATTCCTCAAGCCAATTTTATAAGGTGATGATGTAATTATTTGCGATTTTGAGGATTTGCGATCGACCACTACTGGTATTTCATGCTTTTACAGCAGGGATATATCAGATGGAACAACAAGTGATTTTAGAATTGACGTAGGTTTAAAAAATCTCGTATCAGGATCTTTAGAACAACGCTCTTGTGGGTCATTAAAGTTTTTGGAACTGCTTGCTTGGGGTTCTGGTTCCAGCTCACAATTAGAAGAATTGCTGAAGTTATAATTTGTTTCATCTGTAGTATGGCTGCCGCGTTTTTCTGCATCGTTTCTTTCTTGGACCCAAAGACCAGATGCCAGTGCGGCTGTCCCAAACCAAAATACAGTAATTGTTCTGAACAGTATTTGGAGAAAATTACGATTTTGCAAAATGTGTCGGCCTCACGAAACTATTTGAGCTATCTTATTGAGATTTGAGGTGAACATTCCAGATTGACTAAAAAAGTTCTCCATATAATAAAACACAGAATATGTTAATGTTTCAGAGTAAGGCAACACATACTTTGTTTTTAGATTTATTCAGAAAAAAAATATTCAAATAAGAACCATGCAAAACACAGTAAATATACTTACTGATTTAACACAGAAAAAAAACATCTTTTTTTATTTAAAGTAACCCTAACTTGATGTGTTTTATTTAGCATAGGAAAGTGTAGAAGATTTTATTGAAATATTCATTGTTGGGTAAGTTAAAATAAAAGCATGTCATATAAATACCCACTTTATTAAACATTGCGTTACGTATAAAAGTATAAAACATAAAATTTGGAAACTTACTGCGTGAATAAGCTTCATATATTGTCGGCACAAATAAAATGTATTAAAACTTGTCAAATCAAATACTTAATTAGTCACTATCAACATTTTGTTCATCTGTAACAAGATCAGACGACTTACTAGACTCGGGCAGACTAAAAGGAGAGGCGGCAGCCTGTCAATCGATTTTGTATGTGCATGTCCAAGCACAAAGGGTATAGTTGTCAAAATCAACACATCATCAGCCGATTTCAGGTGATCAGATGTCATTATCATTAGCTTAAAATATTTTTCTTCCGATACTTAGTGGTATTTTTCTCAACGGAGCAGAGTCAAGGTCACCAAAAACGGGTACACCAACATGAAAGGTGCCGACGCTTATTGTCGCCTCTCCTTTTAGTTCCTTTTTTAGTACTTTTTCTCTCTGACTCGGGTAGCGTTTTTCCGCTGTGTCGTTGATCGTGGAACATAAACATTTTTAGCAGCAGTACGGCTTGCCATTCCTCTGACAATTACAGTTATAGTGTGTTCCATGTACTGTTTGCTCCAGATTTGCCTTACGATTTTGCACACATATTTTCTATTTTTGGATGATCCAGGCATTTGTCCCTGTAAAAGAGTGAATTAAAGGAGTAACGTGGTGCTAATATGGGTCCTGCCCGTATTTAAAAATTGTGAAGGGGCTCATATTTCAACATGGCTATGGTATAATAAAAGTGAGGTTACAATAACTTTTTTTTAAATAAACAGAAATCAATTAGGATCGCAAAATATTTGACTACCGCAATGGCATTGCACTTAAAAAAATTGAAATAAACTTACATAAATCTAAAAATTATGTTTGTAAACCTTATCTTTAATTATTATCCGAAATCGGCAAAAACATATATACACAAACATAACCATTTCTAACTAAGCGCTACTAAATAGTAAATGCTAAAAATGTTGCTTTAATCAAACTATGCTTCATAAAGAATCCTAAGTACCATACTATACATTTTATTAGTGATATACATATTATTAATTGGTTGCTATGGTAACCTTGTTGTCAACCAAAAATACTAACATACTTTCACCTCTACTTATAAATTGACATCGAAAAAAAGAGAAGTTGGTCCTTGTTTACACGGACAAAAATGCCAGAAAATGGTAACTTGTCCTGTTTTCACACCCTGTATGTTAACAGATCGTAACCAAAACCAATAGGTTTCGAGGGTTTGTGGACCTCTACCTCTATGCCAAATTTCAAGTCGCTATCTTCAAAATTGTGCCCTGTAATTGCCAAAAAACGGAAACTTGTCCTGTTTTCACACCCTGTATATTGACAGATCGTAACCAAAATCAATAGGCTTCGAGGGTTTATGGACCTCTACCTCTATGCCAAATATCAAGTCGCTATCTTCAAAATTCCGACCTGTAAATGCCAGAAAACGGTAACTTGTCCTGTTTTCACACCCTGTACATTAACCGATCGTAACCAAAATCAGTGGGCTTCGAGGGTTCGTGGACCTCTACCTCTATGCCAAATTTCAAGTCGCTATCTTCAAAAG
>MU190602.1:359-23519 GCA_016904865.1 Pissodes strobi
AACAAAAATACGTGTCTTACCGAATACTTTCATTTGACATGAAAAAAAGGAAAAGTTGGTCCTTGTTTACACGGACAAAAATGCCAAAAAACGCCAAAAAACGGTAACTTGTCCTGTTTTCACACCCTGTATATTAACCGATCATAACCAAAATCAATAGGTTCCGAGGGTTCGTGGATCTCTACCTCTATGCCAAATTTCAAGTCGCTACCTTCAAAATTGCGACCTGTAATCGATCCCATCACATACACACATACATACATACATACACACATACATACACACATACAGACAAAAAATCAAAATTTTTTTTTTCGATTACAAATCGATTGGTATAAGTTTCAGAGCGATCCGACGTACCGTTACGAAGTTTTTGTCCCGATTGGTCTCGCCCTATAGAAAGCCTATATTATAGATAAGGGCTTTCTAACAAGCGGCGTGGCCGCCTGTGCCTGCGGCACGCGCGAGGCCCTTCGGGCCTCGTTTGTGTGACCTTAGGTCACACATTATTGCCACGCTCCTATCCGTACCGTGGCCTATAATTAGAAAGCCCTTATAATTAGAGTTACCAATCTCTAGTCTAATTTTACCGTGATAAATTTCTATTTGGTTGCCATGGTAACCGTCTTGTCAACGTCAATCGTAATTTTTTTTAAATCTTTACCTAAATACCAAATATCATATCTCTAAGTCGTACGATTGACGAATTATGACTATTTTTTACTTTTTTTTTGGTTACCATATCAACCAATGTTTTTGTATGAAATTATGCTTTATAAATAATCCTAAGTACCATACTATATATTTTATTAATGATATACATATTATTAATTGGTTGCCATGGTAACCGACTTGTCAACGTCAATTTTTATTTGTTTTTTAATCTTTACCTAAATACCATATATCAAATCTCTAAGTCGTAAGATTGACGAATTATGACGATTTTTTACTTTTTTCGGTTACCATAGCAACCAATTTTTTAGTATCAAATTAGGTTTCATAAACAATCCTAAGTACCATACTATATCTTTTATTAGTGATTTATATATTATTAATTGGTTGCTATGGTAACCATGTTGTCAACGAAAATGCTAACATACTTTCACCTCTACATATAAATTGACACCGAAAAAAGGAAAAGTTAGTCCTTGTTTACACGAACAAAAATGCCAAAAAATGGTAACTTGTCCTGTTTTCACACCCTGTATATTAACAGATCGTAACCAAAATCAATAGGCTTCGAGGGTTTGCAGACCTCTACCTCTAGGCCAAATTTCATGTTGCTATCTTCAAAATTGCGACCTGTAAATACGAAAAAACGGTAACTTGTCCTGTTTTCACACCCTGTATATTAACCGATTGTAACCAAACTCAACAACCTTCGAGGATTTTTGAACCTCTACCTCTATGCAAAATTTTAAGTCGCTATCTTCAAAATTGCGACCTCTAATGACCAAAAAACGACAGCTTGTCCTATTTTCACACCCTGTATATTAACCGATCGTAACCAAAATCAACAGGCTTCGAGGGTCTGTGGACCTCTACCTCTATGCAAAATTTCAAGTCGCTATCTTCAAAATTGCGACCTGTAAATGCCAAAAAACGGTAACTTGTCCTGTTTTCACACCCTGTATAACAATTAGAGCAAAAGAGCAAAGGAACAAAAATACGTGTCTTACCGAATACTTTCATTTGACATAAAAAAAGGCAAAGTTGGTCCTTGTTTACACGGACAAAAATGCCAAAAAACGCCAAAAAACGGTAACTTGTCCTGTTTTCACACCCTGTATATTAACCGATCATAATCAAAATCAACAGGCTTCGAGGGTTTGTGGACCTCTACCTCTATGCCAAATTTCAAGTCGCTATCTTGAAATGTTGGTCCTTGTTTATGCCAAAAATGCCAAAAAACGGAAACTTGTCCTGTTTTCACACCCTGTATATTAACCGATCGTAACCAAAATCAATAGGTTCCGAGGGTTCGTGGACCTCTACCTCTATGCCAAATATCAAGTTGCTATCTTCAAAATTGCGACCTGTAGTCGATCCCATCACATACACACATACACACATACACACATACAGACAAAAAATCAAAATTTTTTTTTTCGATTTCAAGTCGATAGGTATAAGTCCCAGAGGGATCCGAAGTACCGTTACGAAGTTTTTGTCCCGATTGGTCGCGCCCTATAGAAAGCCCATATTATAAATGGGGGCTTTCTAACAAGCGCGAAGCAAAACAATTATGGATGAAGGAAGAAATTCTAAAACTTATGGATGAAAGAAGACAAAACAAGAACAACATTAAAGAATATGCTAAACTAAACTTCCAAATTAGAATTAAAATCAAAGATGCAAAAGAAGAGTGGTGAAAAGGAAACTGTGAGGAGATAGAGGAGTATGAAAAGAGGTATAATGCATAAGAAAAATCAAAGAAATGACAATCTACATTTATAACGCTGCCCAAAAAACCAAACGCCAAGTGTTGATCTGAGTACCGAACGATTTCACTGATGAGCCATACACTTAAAGTTCTATTGCGTATCATTCACAATAGAATTTATGCAAAATTAGATATAGAAATAAGTGACAACCAGCTAGGGTTCAGAAAGGGTATAGGTACAAGGAAAGCACTGTTTGGATTAAATGTCCTTATGCAGAGATGTCTGGACGTAAATCAAGATATATACATTTGTTTTATAGACTTTGAGAAAACATTTGACAGAGTTCAACACGAAAAACTGATAGAAATATTACAAAGAAAAAATATGGATACTCGGGACATAAACAACCTGTACTGGGGACAAACAGCTAGAGTTAGATGACTATTTATCTGAAAATATAGAAATACAGCGTGGTGTTCGGCAGGGGTGTATTTTGCCTCCTCTCCTTTTCAATGTTTACAGTGAAACAATCTTGAGGAAGCTCTTGCAGAAGGAGACGAAGGAATAAAAATAAACGGTCAATAATTTAACAATTTTAGATATGCCGACGATACAGTAGTAATAACAGACAGCATAGAAGATTTGCAAAATCTGCTGCAAAGAATGAATGACTCTTGTAAACGATATGGACTCAATATGAATTTGAAGAAAACAAAGTATATGGTTATCACAAAACAAAAAAATATAGACGTAAACTTAACAATTGATAACACTCCAATTGAAAGAGTACAACATTAAAAATATTTAGGCACAATAATAAATGAAACTGCTGAACAGTTACAAGAAATAAGGGCCAGAATTGAGATAGCCAGAAAATCTTTTATCAAACTCAAGAAGTTTCTTTGCAACAAAGACATGAACTTAAAATTGTGGACAAGAATACTTCGATGCTATGTATTTTCAACTCTATTATACGGTGCAGAAGCATGGTCACTTAAAACAGCTGAAATAAACAAACTGGTAGCGTTTGAAAGATGGTGCTATCGTCGCATGTTGCGGATTTCGTGGGTCGACAGAGTTACAAATGTCGAAGTGCTGCGTCGTATGAACAAAGAAGAAGAGATTTATAAAACGCTAAAGAAAAAGAAACTCGAGTATTTTGGACACATTATTAGAGGTTCGAAATATCAATTGCTCAGGGTAGAAGAAGAACCTCATGGTTGAGAAACCTCAGAGAGTGGTTCTCAATGACATCCAATGAACTGTTCCGTGCAGCTGCAAATAAAGTGCGCATAGCTATGTTGATGGCCAACCTCCGTTAGGAGATGGTACGCGACGAAAAAGAAGATCCCGTGTTTAACATGATTTGCAATTTCAAGGGGGTCGACGGAGTTGATACATGTCCTTCTTTATTGAAGCAACTAAGCTTAGCGAATAGCAGCTAACAAGAACCTCATGTTTATTTCACCCATTTGTAAAACCTGTTCAGCATATAGAGTAGCACGTAGCCCTGAGCATGTCTCTTGGGCAATTTAATTGAACCTTCTCAAATCCCATTTGGCGTTGGGTTTCTTTTACGTGCAAATGTCAATTAATTTAATATCTAACATGTTTCTATATATGTATTTTGTAGGATCCCTATTAAATTACTTTATGTTGGGCTTTGTAATAAATAAAAAATTCATATATTTTATATTAAAAGGAAATACATAGTGAGACTTGAGAAAAACCGGAGAAGAATGCTTAGAAGATACGGGCAAAAATCGAAGAACATTATTACTTCTCTAACTTTGGGTATTATTTCACAAAACGCCTTTCTTCAATTAAATTTTTCGAAAAATTGTGGTTCGAAACATTAAGTAATAATTGCAAAATAGGAAGCAACGCTTTACAATTAAAATACCTTCATGTTTTGGTAGTAGAATGTACCTGTATAATTTACTTTAATTAATATACTTAACAATTCTAAACAGAAACAAAAATATTAGAACCCTCAGTAGTACGACGTTGGTTGGGAAAGAACCACCGATCTCCATATATGGATAAGCACAAAGCGATCCAAATCATACTGATTCATGCGCCTTCAGATGTAAACAAAAGAAGGTAATTCTGAGATTGCGCAGTTTCAATTAGCAGGTTATCGATCGATTCCACGTGCTTCATCACCGCATGGCCGCGAATAAGCGACAGGTCCGGATTTTAAGAATTTGGAAAAATATTTTTGCCGTTGTATATATTACCAAAAATTTAAAAGCAAGCTGATAGATGATATATTTAACACAAAAATCGCAAGCCATTGATTTTTAAAAGAAATAGAATAGACCAACCGATAAAATATACAACTTTTGCTATTTTTTCCGAATCTTGCTTTGTTTTGGAAACAAAAAAAAATAAAAACCATTTCTTTCCTCGTCCCTGGGCGACACAAAAACCAATTAAAAAATGTAAAAATATTAGAGTAAGTATATAGTTATGTTTAAGGAATAAACCATTGATAGGTATGCAAAAAAAATACTACCAAATATTTTGGTACCTACCTAATTTTTACATTCTTTATGTGTAAATATGTTCTATATTGTTGTGGAGGGTTCATTCTTACCCTGGAATTGATTGCCTTTGGCTCCACAAATGATTAAATTTGGTTTGAATTGTTATAGAGCCACTTCGGCCCAGGCTCAAGGATGCAAACTGCACAAGTGCAAGTTTAGTGACCCTAATGAAATGTGTACCTATATTTCTTCGATTCGATATCAAGTCGGATATCGTTTTCAAGAAAAGCATGCATTTTTTTTGTTAAAAATATTAACTAGTTTGCCCAAAATGATTTTATGACCAAGAAAATTTGACTGATTTATACTGTAAAATCTGGCGCAGCACTGAAACTTATAAATTTTCATCCCTTTGATTCAAAAATATAAAAAAATGGAAGCACCTCCTAATAAAACCCTTATTATATGCGTTTGCCTTAAATTTTACTTTCTCTTTAAGTTAGTCTTGAATAGGTACTACTTTTAAAAGAGATTTGTAATGTTAAAGTATTTTGCATTCACACATTACATACCACAATCTGTAGGCAAGAAATACACCTTTCTTTAGTTTTTTAAAATATGAATTTTTGTTGCATTGAATAGCTAAAATAGCTTTGGGGCAAAGAAAGGTTTATTAAAACAAAACATCATGATATAAACGTTTTATTTACATTAACTTACATTAGGTAGTAGTAGTAGTCTATTTGGAAAAAGCCAGAATACAAAATATGTAGGTAGTATGTACCAAGATACAAAATTCTTAAGACTATACACATGTCTAACTGCTCTTGAAAGAACTTTAACATAGATGTAAGATACATCTAGCGAGATTTTATTATGAAATGAAAAATACTAAAAAATATCTATTCCTTCATAACAACCATTGTTCTAATTTAGTTAAAGAAATTTTAACATATTTAACCATACTTGTACACAAATTTTATTAGCAAACAACCAGGAAGATTCTATTATGGGGAAAAGAAACCTTAAAACATCTATTCCTCCACAATAACTATTGTTCTAGTTCAATTTATTTAATAAATATTTTTTTAATACTTTTTTGTTTTGTTTAAAGTTCCAGTCCTTACTTCAACAGGTAGCAAGTTATATAATGACAAGCCCTTATCAAACAAGCCAAAAGGGGTGGAGGTTTTTGTAATCACATTTATATGTAAATTGTGGTGATGCCTGGTATGATAATTATGAACTTCACTATTTATTTTTGGAAAATGCCGCAAATATGAAGGTTGAAGACCATGCTCTATCTTATAAATAAAAAGAAAAAGCTGGTACTCGAAACCATTTTCAATGTCAAGCCAATTGAGGGAGTTCAAGGTCTTTTGTCTTTAAATCCTATTCCTAACGTCTACACCAACATATACACTAACAAAATACACTTATAACGAATTATTATAATAATAAACTAAACTAGATGTCCAAATGTAAATTAGTTATTTTCAACTAAATCGATAAAATAAACCACTCAAACGCACGTACGAACTTCAATAACTGAACGAAACGCCGAAAACCCAATACGGCAAACACAGAAAAATTAATTATTTCAAGCGCAAGCAACAAGCAAGGTGAGAGAAATGATAATATTTTTGATTACCGAACTGTAAAAGCTTTATCAGCTGATTTCGTCCTGTCGCTTCTCGGTGTTTGTGCGCATGAGTAAAAGTATCCTCTTTTCAGTTCTGTCCGACGCAGAACCCGGTTTTTTCCCCCATGATTGGTACGATTTTTAGACACACGCAGAACGGTTTGTGCTTATCCATATATGGAGATCGGTGGAAAGAACTCGCTGAAGCATAATATATGTTTTAATGAAGGGACTATACTTTATATTTAGTCAGACAGGATATGCGCTCATTAATTGTGGTATAATAATGCACAAAACACACGACATAATGAGAGGGTTGTGCTTACGTGTCTTCTTTACGATTTTTATCGTCCTATACGGTTGTAGGTAGCGTGTTTTCAGGGACAAGGGTCTTTACGGCACGGTAGTAAAATTGGAACTTTTAAAGCCCGTAAATTCCTTTTTCCATTACGATAATTTTATATTGGCATTGCTTGCCTACGCTACGTTTATCACGCTGAGGCCAATAAAAGCCTGCAGAGCATTCGAATATATTTTCATTGAAATTTGATAAGATAAAAGTAAAGATATAAATAATTCCATACTCAACTTAATAAACACTATCTGTGAGGATTAAAAGATTCCCAAAGACTATTATACCTTTATCCGAGATAGGGTTAAACACCCAATAGTTGTCCTCTCGCCCGTGTTGGTACCACCAAATAAAAATATAATTTTAATAAAGTACGCTTTCCTAGATTTTTTAATATATTAGGAAAATCATACAACTTTGTCTAATATAATGAATGTTTTGGCAATTAGCTCCCTACAGCCGTTATTTCTGCAAAGAGAATCATTTTAAATTAGTCTCGAATTCACCCCAGTTTTAAGCAAATTTGCATGGTAAGTGGTGCCTTTCGTTTATGGCCTTTGCACTAATCTCTTACACTATAAATATATTAATAACTAGGATAAACACTACAGACTACAGTTGTTGGCACTTTAAGGATGATTTGTTGATCATGTTTTCTAATATTGTTAAGGGATCATATTCAGTATATCTAGAAGAAAAAGATGCAATATCGTATTTACACACTTATTGGTACCTAGCTACATAATAATAAAATAAACAAAATATAATATATTGAAATAAAAAATGTATTTAGAAATTTTTATATGAAAATAAAAATTTAGCGCCTGTTCGATTTTGCTAATATTGTAATGAAATATTAAAGTACACACCAGAATAAAAATTATAAGACTGCTAAGAATGTAAAGCTTAAAAAATAGTCCTGAGACTGTCTTTAGATTTTAAACAAATATATATTTTCCAGTTTCACTGCTATACTCTCCATTATCAAAAATAATTTTTCTAACGGAGTAATTTTATCTTTCTCTTTATTGTTGCCTCCTGCGACATTTGAATCTTCTAGGATAAATATTTCCTTATCTTTAACATTGCTTTAGTGACAATGCGCTGCTAAATTATCATTTTTAACTTCTTTAAATTCCGAATCCTTGTTTATTTTATTTGTTCTTATATCGTCTAATTTTGGATTGAATGGTTCTTATACATTTATTTTAGACTTTACCAACAAAACCTTCTTTACCAGCAAAAACCGTCCTAACCATTTTGGTTGTATTTGTTAAATTTTCCTCTATTTCCTCCTTGTTTTCTTTTGCCTTTAGTACTGTTTTTATCTAGTCAATTAGTAACTTCAAAGTTATAGTTTCTTTGACAATTATTTGCCTCCGTCGGTGGACTGGCTGAGACACGAGGCGGCTAGAGCGGCCATGAGATTGGCTGGGACAATGGCTTCTGTCATGGGCATTGTGGTCTATGGCGGGGCTTGTCTGGGGACCTAACCATTTTGGTTATGCCAGGTGACGCGATTCTTGCAGCAAAAGGCTCCACTCCTATGAGGGTCTCAAGACCAAATCTTAAAGCTTGTTTAAAACCAACTTTCATTGAAATCGATTCTATTATCATTTCCTTCAAGGCAATCATAAAACTTTTAGCAAGTGTTATTTAAAACCATAGGTTTTATAGGAGACAAAAATTATAACGCAGTCGACTTTTTCAATGAAATATGGAAAGATACCTTCTAAAAATTCTTCTTCGAGTGCCATGCAAATTCTTGCGTATGCGTCCGTCATATGTATCTGTCAATTACAGCATTTTGGAGTTCTTGAAAACTACTTATTCCCGTCCATTGTCTAATATTCCGCAACCACGAAAGCTTCCTTCTTCCTATTCCCCTCTTTCCTCCTTCGATCTTACCTTGAAGGATAAGGCGCTGGAATTCATAGCGTTCTCCTCTCATAATATGTCCTAAGTGTGATATTTTTCTCCGTTTTATTACTTCGAAAAGCTCACGATCTTCTATTTGTGCTCTTCGAAGAACTTCTTCATTTCTTATGTGGTTTACCCATAATATTCTCAGCATTTTTCTCAGACATCACATCTCGAATGCTTCCAATTTATTTATGGATCTTGCTTTTAATGTCCAGGCCTCTACACCGTACAAAAGAACTGACCAAACGTAACATTTTAGAGTTCTGTATCTTAGTTTGAAGTTTAGGTTTTCATTTGTGAGGAATTTTTTGAGTTTGAGGAAGGTTGCTCTTGATTGTTCTATTCTACATCTAATCTCTTGTTCTGGGTCCCAATTTTGGTTCAACATACATCCCAGATACTTAAATTGCGTCACTTGCTCAATATTCTTCTCATTTACCTGAATTCTGATTTGTGGAATATCAGTCTTATTCACGGCCATAAACTTCGTTTTTTTTTGTATTAATTTTCAGGCCTAATCTTGTGCTTGTTTCATTTACGTGATTCAATAATTCCTGAAGATCGTTTGCATTATCCGCGATTATTACAGTATCATCTGCATATCTGATATTATTGATATGTATCCCGTTCACTTTAATACCTATAGGATTATCTAAAACCGACTCAAAAATACTCTCTCCTAGTAGAGATTGAACAACATCGGTGATAAAACGCAGCCTTGTCTTACACCCTTTTTTATATCGAACTGCTCGGTTGTTGACAGGTTGCTCAATCGAATATCTGCTTTCTGGTTCCAGTACAGATTGCTAATTAATCGAATGTCTTTACCATCTAGACCTAGTTCCTTAAGGTACGATATTAGGAGGTCATGTTTTACATTGTCGAAGGCCTTCTCATAATCGATGAAACACATGAAAACATCCTTTCCCTGGTCCTGACAATTTTGTATCAAGGTTTGTATACTGAATATTGCTTCTCTTGTTCCGAAACCATTTTTAAACCCAAACTGACTGCTGCCGCTAGCTTCTTTGCATGTTTTTGCAGTACTTGATTTTGGTAAAGTTATAAAAGTATATCGAAGCCAGTCCTCTGGAATATGTCCCGTGTCATATATGTTGTTAAAGAGTTTGGAAATTATCTTTATGTTCTGTTCATCAATAAATTGGACGTGTCAGAAAACATATTATCAGGGTTTTGTTACTCTTCATGAGCTTCACCGCGTATCTGATTTCTCCTATTAATATACTTGGTCCTGTCAGTTCTTCTAATTGAATCATTGGATTCTTTGGGCGGTTGTCATTGAAAAGCTTAATTGCATATTCCTTCCAAATTTCCGATATTCTGTCTGTATCCACTACCATTTCATTATTTTCATCTCTAATAATCTAAAGCGCCTTAAATTTGCTGCTTTTTTAAATAACTAAATTATTACTGAACTAATTCTGAACAAGGTTTAATTATTATAAACAAACTTAAAAATGTTTGCTTCTAATCTTATATTGTATTACTATTAATATCCTCTTATTTTTTAAGGTAGGAACTGCGAAATTTTGATAAAATTATTGAATAATATTACCTCCCTAAAATATTTCCAATATGGAGGCTTGTGTTGTTTGTAAAAAATATGGCTTCTTATCATTTAAAACCTCAAGGTTTCTTAGAAAGAAGGCATAAATCCTATTAGATTTGTCATAACATTTTATTTACTGTAATTAATCTGTTTACTCCTAAGTGTTCTTTTAAGATTAAAGCTTCTTAGTCTTGACAAAGGTTGTTCGGCCTCCTCATAAAACTACTTGGCCTTATAACGGTGTCGTATAAGTCTTCTAGCGCTTTGATCAAGTTTTCCGCGTCCAATTAGATCATCATAACCTCAAATTTTGTCCAGTTTTATATTGATCTACATTTTCATTCATTATCTTTACACACTTTTTTTTAATTACCACTTCTTTTAACTTGTAAGTATTTATGTGAAATATTTGCCATTTTAAAAAAATATATATTGAACACCGCAACTGAATCACGACAGAATGACAAGATGGCCGTTCTAAAAATGCTCTAGGCGGTGGGGGTAAAAGTAATGGTTTAAGAAAGCAACAGAAAAGTCCAATAGGATTTTTTAAAGATTATATGGCCTTAATGAAGCAATATATATTCCCAGTAATCCTAATACAGTCTTTTAAGTAGCCAATCTAAGACTTTAGCTTTATTTCCATCTTATATAAAACTGCAAGTTTTATGAAGTGCTTAAAGAATATGTTTTAAATCCAACTTAAAGCTATAGTCTTAAGATAGATTATTTTAAAACTAAACAGACTTTAAATTCTCCAAAAGTTTTAAAATCGATATCAAAAAAGCCTCGTTAAAGCTAACACAAGAGTGACCGGTTTCAAGTCCATGGGCACTTAATATTATTGCTGTCAAGGCTGCTTTAAAACTTATTTTTGAGAATAAATGGACTTTAAGATCTGTTAGCATGTTTGAAGGAGTTCATAAAACCCCAGTACTTCTACCGACCATTTTAAAACTATTTTAAAGCTGATATAAATCTAATTAGCATTTAAATGGTTACTTGGGCAATGTCGGTGGCAGGAGGATTTTCTTTTGCTCTGAAAGCAAGGCCGCACTCATGTCACTGAAGTCGGTCCTCATGCGCTCCTTGTTGGTAAGGGAGTGTAGAAGCTGGCTGATTGAACTTGCAAAGCTTAAAAAGGTTACGCTGGTCTGGCTACCGAGACACTCGGTTGTACCGGGAAACGAGGCCGCTGACGCCTTAGTCAGGGAAGGCTCCGCACGCGGATACTTAGGGCATGATCCCTGTGTGGCGATCGTCCAGAGTGTTCGCGAAAGAGCTTTGGAGGCTTGGACGGAGGGTCGCCCGTTCGCGCCGAAGAGGTATGGCGGACGGCTCCGGGGATGAGATAGACGAGGCTCATGATACATGGGCCCGCGATGAGTCTCGCCAGGGGGTTATTGCGCCTATCTAGGACGGAGTGCAGAACCCTGGTAGGATTCTACACAGGGCAGTGTGGGCTTAGAGGGCATCTGACTGCTGAGAATTATAGAGGAGGGGGAGTGTAGATGGTACATGAAGGACGATGAGACCCCATACCATCTACTTACGGTATGCCCCGCCTTCGCGTGGGCAAGGCTCAGAATCTTTGGCACGACGCCGATCGAGCCAGATTCAGTGCGTCGTGTTAGTCTGAAGGAGATGCGGGATTTCTTAAGAAAGACCGGCATCCTGGAAGTTCTCTAATGTGGGCTTGGGGCACAACGGACCCAAATGTTGGCCTAAGTGCAAGGCCCGCTAGGGGCCACCCCTTCATTAGTGATACTGACAATTACTTTTGATTTTTTATTGTTTCTGATCAAAGCAGAGGATTTTTCTAGTTGACAACGTTCTAATCTCTTTCACCTTTTTTCTTCTCTTTATTTTTCTCTTTTTGAAACCATTTGTCTTTTCGAGCGTTCTGCTATTGATTAGATGTCGAAACAAAAGACATTTTTTTTGCAGCAGATGACCATGACGCAGACCATGATATTAATTGATTTTCATTATGTTCTGGTTTATTTCCCATGGATAGTTCTGCAACTGAATCATTTTTGATCAGAATGTGTCTGAAAACATATAATAAAAGGAATCTTTTCTATGTCAAAATATTGAATAATAACAGTATTTAAATTATTGTCTTCTGCGTCAGTATTAATTAAATCAATATTTTAAGAGCAGCATAACCCTGATGGCGCGTCAAAGCAATATTTTTCTCTTTTTATTTATTGTTGCGTGCTGCGACATTTAAATATTATAGTTTAGACTTTTATTGATCTTTAACATTGCCTAAGTGACCATAAGGTGTCAAGATATCATTTTTGGCTTCTTTAAATTCCAAATCCTTGTTTTCTTGCTTTGTTCTTATAATGTCTTTTGATAAATTTTGGTTAAATGGTTATTCCACATCTATTTTAGGGTTTCTATTAATTTTGTCGCTATTATATTATCTTTCTTTCTTGTTTTCTTTTGGGTTTGGAAGTGTATTTATCTTGTCAATTGGTAATTTTAAAACTATATTTTCTTTTACAAGTATTTTTGTTTTTTTATTGTTTTTAATCAAAGCAGCGGATTTTCGTAGTTGAGAACGTTCTAGTCTGTCGCTTTCTTTCTTCCTTTTATTTTTCTTCTCTTTTAGCTGGTTGCCATTTTGAACGTTCTGCTATTGATCGGATGTCAACGGACCTATATTTCCTCTGATCTTAGTGCCTTTCCTTTGAGGTGTGAGAGGCCGTGTTAAATATTGCTTGATTATTGGTGTATTACTAATTTGAATAACTGAGACCGATACAATAAGCGATCATTCATTATTTGATATTAATTGAGTTTCATAATGTTCGGGGTAGTTTTTCAACAGGAAGCAATCTAAATCACGACACGTCTCAGAACAAAGAAGACTAGGAATATTTTCTATGTCAAAATCTTAAATAGTAGCATAGTTTAAATTATTTTCTTCTGCCCCAGTATTATTTAAACCATTACTTTAAGAGCCTAAACCGGACTGCTATGTCAAAGCAGTATTTTTCTCTTTATTGTTGCTTCCTACGATATTTAAATCTTGTAGGTTAAAACATGAGCTGTTAAAACATAATTTTTAGCTTCTTTAAATCCGAATCCTTATTGTCTTGCTTTCTTCTTATAACGTCTTTTGATAGTTTCTGGTTAAATGGTTCATTTACATCTATTTTAGACTTTCTATTAATTTTGTCGCTATTACATCTTGTCGCTTTTTCTTATTTTCTTTTGCGTTTGGTATTTTATTTATCTTGTCAAGTGGTAACCTTAAAATTATATTTTCGTTCAAATTATTTTTGGTTTTTTATTATTTCTAATCAAAGCAGAGGATTTTCCTAGTTGAGACTTTTCTAGCCTCTTTAGTTTTCTTTCTTCCTTTTATTTGTCTCTTCTTTAAGCCGTTTGTCCTTTTGAACGTCCTGCTATTCATTAGATGTTAACACAAAGAACATTTTTCCGCTGATCTTAGAGCCTTTTCTTTGAGGCGTGACAGGCCATATTAAATATTGCCTGATTATTAGTGTATAACTAATTTCAATAATTAACGCCGGGCGGCCGGCCTTATTTAATTGATTTTCATTACATTCTGATTTATTTGGATGGGTACTTCTTCAACAAGGAGCAATCTAAATACGATTGGTCTAAGAACAGATAATAATAGGAATATTTTCTTTGTCAAAATCTTAAACAGCAGCAGCATGTAACCCTGTGGACTCTTACTCCGCATGGGTCTGTTTTTGACGATATTTCCGATTTCCGCCGCAGTGTGTCACTGCCCCACTAAGAAGCTTCTCGGCTCAACCCGACGCGCGACGAATCGATTAGCATCGATTTGCAATTGGTAGAGTGCAGTTGTCTTCTGAAACTTTAGATTGCGGACTCTGAGTCTGCACGCGGTTGTTTACGTTCACAAGAGTCTAGAGCATCTTCTAACTTTTCGATGCAAAAGTTGCGGCCATGCGTAGTGGCGAAACAAGAATAGGTATTATTATGGCTTTGCAAGGCCCTCCGCTCGCTTCGCTCGCTACGGGCGCGACCAACAGAAACTGACCAAAACTAACACAAGGCGTGCCCAAAATTAAGGAAAAGAAAATAAAGTAATAAATAACAACATAACCTTTAAAAAAGTAAACCAAACATGTCTTGCCACCGACGGGAATAGAACCCAGGGCGTACGAGTGGCAATCAGAATGTCTAACTACTACACAAAGAGAGGCGTTGAAAGAATTTCGCTAGATCGTAAAGACTTGGGCAATTCTGATACATTCAGCCATTACGCATGTCCTCAGCTTTTGCATCGGAAAGTTAGTAGGTGACCTAGACGCTTGTTTTATGTTTTAGTTTTTATTCAGAGGTCAAATCATGCAAGCTAAATTAGAACCACTTCTAAATGTGCGATTGACTTTAAATTTGGTATTCTTACATAGTTTGCGTGACAATACAATTTAACATATTCAATTTTTTTAAATTCAAAATGGCGGCTACAAGATGACGGACAAAGTTTGTTATGTATTTATTGTGCGATTCAATTGATAATTTACATCAGGGCGTTTTCAGGGCCAAGGATTACGAAATTGCTGTCAAATTTTTTAAATTGAAATTGGCGGACAAAATCTATTTATGGTTCGATTCGATTGAAAATTGATATCAGGGAATTTTCAGGATCAAGGAGAAAGAGTCTTTGTAATAGCTTGCCGCCAACCATCCATTAATTGTACCAAACCAAATATCAATGCGTTCTTCTAGCGAAAAGCTTTTAGGTCAGTCAATCGACATTGATAAACTAATTTAATTTTAGTTTCAAACTAATTTAATGATATTTTCTTCCTTTAGTGCAATCATAATAAAAGCTTTTTTTAAAAAAGTTTTTTTATTTATCAAAAAATGCAATAGAAACCAAAAATTTATATTTTTAGTTATGTGGAGTGTGAGTCCGCGCGCGACCCTTCTATCCTAAATATTAGCACGACTACTGCAGGGTTAAAAGTAGTATTTTTCTCTTCCTCTTTATTCTTGCTTCTTGCGATACTTAAATCTTCTAGGTTAAATATTTCCTAAACTTTAATATTTTCTAAGTGATCATGAGCTGTTAAAGGATCATTTTTAACTTCTTTGAATTCCAAAGTCTTGTTTCCCTGCTTTGTCCTTATAATGTCTTTTGATAATTTTTGGTTAAATGGTTCTTCTACATCTATTCTTTCCTTTTTGTTTCTTTTGCGTTTGGTACTATATTTATTTTGTAAATTGATAACTTTAAAATCATATTTTCTTTCAAAATTATTTTTGGTTTTTCATTGTTTCTAATCAAAGCAGATGATTTTCCTACTTGAGACTATTCTAATCTCTTTCGCCTTCTTTCTTCTTTTTATTTTTCTCTTTCTTAAGTTGTTTGTCTTTTAAACGTTCTGCTATTGACTAGATGTCAACACAAAGGATACTTTTTCGCTTACCTTAGTGCCTTTCCTTTGAGGAGTGACAGTCCATGTTAAATATGCGCCGATTATTCGTGTATTACTAATTTGATATTTGAGGCGGGTAGATTAAGTTACCACTCGTTATTTGATAATATTTGATTTTCATTATGTTTTAGTTTATTTGGATGGGTAGTTCTTCAACAAGAAGCAACTAAATTATGATGGGTCTAAGAACAGATAATAATAGGAATATTTTCTATATCAAAATCTTGAACAGTAGCAACAGGCAAATTATTTTCTGCTGCGTCAATGTTATTTGAACCATTATTTTAAGAGTGTAAACCTGAGTGTTCTGTCGAAGTAGCATTTTTTTTCTTCCCTTGATTATTGCTTGCTGCGATATTTAAATCTTTCAGGTTAAACACTTTTTCATATTTAGCTTTGTCTAAGTGACCATGAGCTGTTGAAATGTCATTTTTAACTTCTTAAAATTCCAAATCCTTATTTTTTAACTTTGTTCTTATATCAAGCTTTGATATTTTCGGGTTAAATGGTTATCCAACTTCTATTTTAGACTCTCTATTAATTTTGTTGCTTTCACCATCTTTATCAACAAAAACCGTCTTAACCATTTTGGTAGTATTTATTATATGTCCCTCTTGTTCCTCCTGATTTTCATTTGCGTTTAGTATTGTCTTTAGCTTGTCAATTGGTAATTTTAAAATTATATATTTTTTCACAGTTATTTTTGGTTTTTTATTGTTTCTAATCAAAGCCTGATGAACAAGAAGCCATATAAATCACGATGCGTCTCAGAATTGAAAATATTAGCAATATTTTCTATGTCAAAATTTTGTAAAGTAGCAGCATTCAAATTGTTTTCCTCTACGTCAGTATTATTTAAACCATTATTTTAAGAGCCTAAACCTTATTGCTCTGTCAAAGTAGTATTTTTCTCTTTCTCTTTATTGTTGCTTCCAACGATATTTCAATCTTGTAATTAAACATTTCTTTATTTTAACATTGTTTAAGTGACCATGAGCTGTTAAAATATAATTTTTAGCTTCTTTAAATCCGAATCCTCATTGCCTTGCTTTCTTTTTATAACGTCTTTTGATAGTTTTTGGTAAAATGCCTCATTTATATATTCTATTTTAGACTTTCTATTAATTTTGTCACTATTACATTCTGTCTCTTTCTTGTTTTCTTTTGCGTTTGATACTGTCTTTATCAAGCCAATTGGTAATTTTGATTGATTATTGGTGTATTACTAATTTGAATAATTGAGGCCAGTCGAATAGGCGACCATTCGTTATTTAATAATAATTGATTTTCATTATGTTCTAGTTTATTTGGATGGCTAGTTCCTCAACAAGAAGCAATATAAATTATGATGGGACTAAGAACAGAGAATAATAGGAATATTTTGTCCTCAAAATCTTGAACAGTCGCAGCATTTAAATTATTTTCTTCTGCGTCAGTCTTATTTTAAGAGACTAAACCTGATTGTTCTGTCAAAGTAGCATTTTTTTATTTTTTTTTATTGTTGCTTCCTGCGATATTTAAATCTTTCAGGTTAAACACTTGTTCATCTTTAACTTTGTCAAAGTGACCATGAGCTGTTGAAATGCCACTTTTAACTTCTTTAAATTCCAAATGCTTGTTTTCTAGCTTTGTTCTTATATCCTGTTTTGATAATTTTTAATTAAAAGGTTATTCTGCATTTATTTTAGACTTTCTATTAATTTTCTTGCCTTCACCACCTTTATCAACAAAATCTGCCTTCACCATTTTGATAGTAATTATTATATTTCCCTTTTCTTCCTCCTGGTTTTCTTTTAAGTTCGGTACTGTCTTTACCTTGCCAATTGACAACTTTAAAATCATATTTTTATATTATTTTTGATATTTTATTGCTTCTAGCCAAAGCAGAGGAACAAGAAGCAATCTGAATCACGATGAGTTTCAGAACAGATAATAAGAGAAATATTTTCTATGTCAAAATCTTGAATAGTAGCAGCATTTAAATTATTTTCTTCAGCATCAGTATTATTTAAACCATTATTTTAAGAGCCTAAACCATATTGCTCTGTCAAAGTAATATTTTTCTCTGTCTCTTTATTGTTGTTTCTTGCAGTATTGAAATATTTTTGGTTAAACATTTTCTTATCTTTAACCTTGTCTAAGTGATCATTAGCTGTTAAACTGTCATTTTTAACTTCTTAAAATTTCAAATCCTTATTTTCTAGCTTTGTTCTTTAATATTTTTCTCTTTCTCCTCATTGTTGTTTCTTGCAGTATTTAAATATTTTAGGATAAACATTTCCTTATCTTTAACGTTGTCTAAGTGACCATGAGCTTTTAAAATGGCATTTTTAACTTCTTTAAATTCAAAACCCTTATTAATTAATCCATTATTTTAAGAGCCTAATCCTGATAGCTTTGTCTAAGCAGTATTTTTATTTTTCTCTTTATTGTTGTTTTTTGCGCTATTTAAATCTTCTAAGTTAAATATTTACTTCTTCATCTCTAACATTGTGTGACCATGAGCTGTTAAATCCGAATCCTTGTTTTTTGCTGTCTTTTACTCTCTATTAATTTTGTCGCTTCTGCATTATCCGTCCTTCTTGTTTTCTTTTGATACTGTATTTATTTTGCCAATAGGTAAGTTCAAAATTATATTTTCTTTTAAAATTATTTTTTATTTATTGTTTAAGCAGAGTATTTTTCTAGTTGAGATTGTTCTAGCCTCTTTCGCTTTCTGTCTTCTTTTTATTTTTCTCTTTTTTAAGCTGTTTGTTCTTTTGAACGATCTACTATGGATTAGATGTCAACGTAACATTTTTTCGCTGATCTTAGTCCGTTCCCTTTGAGACAAACAATGTTAAATATTGCTTGATTATTGGTTTATTACTAAATCGAACATTTGAGGCTGGTAGAATAAGTGACCACTCGTTATTTGATATTAATTGATTTTCATTATATTCTGGTTTATTTGACATGGGTAGTTCTTCAACAGGAAGCAATCTAAATCATGATGTGTCTCAGAACAGATAATAATAATAATTAATCAGCAAATAGCACATAATGGTATTATACGGAAATGCGGCATTAGCAAGACTCAATAAGCTTGTATTCCAAGTAGCAATGGAAATCAAAATTCGATGAGAACGTGCGTGACTAAATTTCGCCAATATGAAGAACATTTTGGGTAGTCATGATTTGAGTCTCAATCTTCAATGCTCTATTGTTCTTTCGATCCTGTTATATACAGTTTTATTCACAAGAGAAGGAAAAAGAAAGACAACATGTTTTAGGAAAATATTGTGGTCTGACGAAAGCACCTTCATTACTCCAAACGTTTATGATCGATACAATGTTCGGTTTAGGGATACTCAGAACCCTCACGCCTTTAGAGAAATACCGTTCCAGGATCGAAAATCATTACATATGTGGTGCGACATCTTAAAAGATCAAATGATTGGCTCAATTATTTGTGATGGGAACTTGACTGGCAAAAAATACCTTAATACATGAACACACGAAGAAATTACTTGAAAACTTACCACTACGGCAATACCAAAAATTTATTTGGTATCAAGATGAAACTCCACCACATAATGGTTTGCCTGTAGTTAAGTGAAAAGTAGGAAACAAGGATTAGTGGTAATGGACTCATTCCATTACCTCCAAACAGCCCAGATTAGGTATTCCTTGATTCATTTATGTGAGCATTATTGAAAGATATATTTTATAAATATCGCAGTGAAAATATTGAAGAAATGCGGGAAAGACTTCTGCATTACGTTAATGGTGCAAATAGAAATCACAGGCAGTTTATCGTTAATGCTATAGATAAAATAGAAGATTATAAAAATAAAATAAAAATTTATAGAAAGACTATAGAATGCTTTAATAGAAATGCGGGTCATATTAAGCATTGAGCATTGTTTTATCAATAATACCGTTACTCATACTTCTTTTTCTATTTTTAGGGCCCCCATTTTTATGATCAGATAAATGTGCTCTTACAGCACGTGAATTCATATATCTAGTGTTTCATCTAAAAAAATAATAGTTATGCAGAAATATTACATTTTCGATGTTCAATTGTTTTTTCTGATAACGAATTCAAAAAATATACATACATAAATGTTTTGCATTTAGAATGTTCAAATAAATTGGAGAATAGACACATGAGAAATGACCTTGGAAATGACCCTGTGTTGAAGACTATACTTTCCACACTTGTAGTATCGATATTTTTTCAAAAAATGCAACTGTAATACTTTAAGTCATATTTTACCATTTATTCATTTCATAATATAGTTTTTAGGAGTTAGGGCGTTAAAAATTTAGAAGCCAGTCCTAGAAAAACAATATAGTGCTGAAGATTAATAAACATCAAAATAATAATACAGTTGGGACGAAATTCTTTTGCTTTCAGGGGCATCCTTCCTTTTTTGGGGAACGGCAGATTTATTAGTAGTTAAACGGAAAAAGACAAATCTAGATGCTTCCGATAAAATGCTCTTTTAATAGGAATTAGGATCTCTTTTCTGCAATAAGCACAATATAAGAAGTGGACTTACAACTTCAGACTCGGCAGGCAATTTCGAGTAATCGATTATATGCAGTAGGATATAATAATAATACAAAGGAAAATAGTGACTCAGTGTTAATAATTAGAATATTATCTTTTTCGAACAATCAGCAATTCAAAATTACGAGATTTATATAGAGTGAAAATGTAATTATAATAGAAACGCGAGAAGTTAGCAAACTCGATGAGAGATTCAGGCTCCAAAGTTCAGCAGGAAATGAAACTTTTATTTGAAGTTTAAAGCTTAGATTTAGCGAAGGCGCGTATGCATGCTCTAGCTAGAACGACGATATCTCAAATGCACACATATGTTCGACAAAAAGCTGAAGGCTTGAATTATATTGTAATTAAATACTAGTTTGTTATATGACGATGTAAACCTATGCAAGTGTGCAAGATAATATTTTGCTAATATTCATGCATTTCCTATAAAAGCGCGCTTGCAATCGTATAGTTAAGATTATTGACTTTCGGTCGTCACCGAGTTACTTGGTCTTCACGTAGTTTAAGAAAAGTTCTATTAGCTTTCGTTCTTCACCGAGCTACTTAGTATCGCGCAGTTTCAAGTTAATTTTAGTTTTTTAAAAATAAGTTATTTCATTATCGAAATAAAACTGGCGCAGTCGGTAGGATTTGTCGGCGATATTATTGGATTGTCAGAGCGCCTGAAAACGGCAGTACGTAAAGGAAATTTCATCATGAAAAGACTTAACGTGTGAACAGTGTCAGTGTGGATAATCCGTAGCTTTACTCTGTTTCAACAGTTTACCGACAATCAACCAACATCCAAAGGAGTGTCTCAGAAGTGGATACCTGCCTCCATCAAGTGAGCTCCAGTTCTTTTCCCACTTCAGGAACTCAGCTGTCAATCCAGACACTATTAGGCACGTTAACCTACAATGTCCACACAGGATTAGAAGACGCTTTTGGGCAGAGAACCCATAACGTCAACCGTAGAATAAGAACTTCAAGATCTTCAAAAGAGCTTCGAGAGCTTCAAGAACCTCGAGAACTTCAAGAAACTTTGAACAGAAACTACAATTAAGGAATAAGGTTAGTTTAAGTTTAGAAATAAGTTATGTTTTTCTTTTAAATTTTAGTTTTTGAAATTTAATTTTAACTTTCGGAATTTTGCAGTAAATTAATCCATAATGGCTAAAGCTTTAAGATCAACTGTATTATTATTAAAATCCTTTGATGGTAACCCTTGCCATTTAGAAGCATTTATAAATCAAATAGATGCATTTCATACAAGGTGTTTTAAAAGTCAACAGGAATTTATAAATTTAGCTATAAAATCAGAAATAACTGGTGTAGCGGATGATTTCATTTTATCGCGACCTGATTTACAAGGATGGGCAGAAATAAAAATCGCCCTTCGTCAAAAATTTTCAGATCCAATAACAAGAGCTAATCTTCAACAGCAATTGATATTCTTATATAGAAATAAACATGAAATCACATATGGTACATAATCCCCAAAACATTAGATAATGCAATTAAAATTGGTACGAATTATGAATTAATAAGTAATTAGTTGAGACATACAAATCAACACATGCCTCGTAATCAGAATTTACAACAACCTCAATTGCAACAAAGAAACAGGAATTCAATTTTACCATTAGTTCCACGATCCCAATATGAACAACAACGACCTCAATGATCTGGCTTTCCTAGCCAATCAATTCCATTGTATCCAAGACCGATATAACGATATTATCGAACAAATAGACAAGTTTTTGGTCCACCACATGGACCTCCAAACGTTTTTACTAAAAATATTCATCAAGTATTTCCAAAACCTACACCTATGTCAGAAGTTAGTGTCCAAACAAGGCGACCAACTCCATCGCATCAACCACCACTTCAGCAACCCTCTAGAGTTCAACAACAATTCCGATCTCAAACGAGACCCAATCTAAAATGTACTATTGAGGGATTAACTAACATAGAACAGGGTGAAAGTTTTGATCCCGAAACATACTATAACAATGATCAAATTACTGAATTAGATGTTGAACAATTTCAACATAATCAATATGATTATGACATTTATAACAATGAAAAGGAATATATTGATATAATTGATGTCCAACCGGATTTTCAGCAGGATGTTCAGGAAATAACTGCGCCTTACTTTGAATAGCTTTCAGATAAATCAATTACCCTTTATAATAATCCCCAATACTAATATAAAGCTTTTAATAGATACAGGTTCCCATGCCACTCTATTACGCCCATCTATTGCTGACAAATATTTTCCAGAAACTATTCGTCCTCATAAAAACTATTCAAACTTGTACCGGTTCAAAGCAAAACCACACACCAAGCTAGAATAAATCTTTTGGTGCCTTCGGTATTCAAGAACCTGTTAACTAGCTATTTGAATTTCACGAATATTTTGATGGAATAATTGGAATAAAAGACCTTGCAAATTTCGGTTGTGATATTGACCTACAGAATCAACAATTAATTATTTCTCAAATAAACATTCCATTCAAATATCAAACTGATTTCAGTACACAAGTAATTGAAACCCCACCATTCACTTATCAGAAAGCAAAATTAAGAACTTCGGATCCGGAAGGTTCAGAATTATTCATTTTACCGTATTTCAAAACGATTGTATTAAAACTCAACCAATTCTTGTTAAAGTAAGAAATGGTGAAATAACTATAGGAGTGTGTAACTTCTCGAATAGAAATTATGCATTAAAAATTCCACAAGATAGGTATTATCTTGAATCATTTTTACAAGATCACTGAGATTTCTCTCTCTCTCTC
>MU190602.1:23619-41633 GCA_016904865.1 Pissodes strobi
CTCTCTCTCTCTCTCTCTGTCTCTCTCTCTCTCCATCTGAGTCTGGGACTACCCAATGGCCTCTTGCCGGCAGGGTTCCCCTCCCAGATGCGTTTGATTAGGCGTTCGTTCTGAGCTTTCTGAACATGTCCTGCCCACCTAAGCCTTTGTGTTTTAATTTCATTTATGATACTTGGTTTGCTATATAAGCTTTCCAGTTCTTCGTTTGTTTTGAGCCGATATTGTCCTGTTGCCTCATCTACTGTAGGGCCATATTATATTCTCCTCAGTATTCTACGTTCGAAACGATTTAGCAGTAATTCGTTTTGTTTTGTGATGGTCCAGGTTTCCGAGCAATATGTTATGACAGGTCTGATTACTGATCTGTATATTCTGATTTTCGATGACCTTGACAGCACTTTTGATTTTAATAAGTCTTGCAATGCATAGTAGCACTTATTTCCTTTTTGTATTCTTGCACGTATTTCTTTGGCTATGTCGCTATCGTGTGTTATAGTGGCACCTAGGTATTGGAATTCCTTCACACATTCAAAATTGTACGTGTCCATGGTTATATTCTGCCCAATCCTGTCTCTGTCTGTTCTGCAGTTGACGTGCATATTATATTTAGTTTTCTCTTCGTTTATGTTGAGGCCTACTCTTCTAGTTTCTTTTTCTATTTCTATAAACATCTCTTTAATCTTTGTAGTACTATTTCCGGCGGTGTCGATATCATCGGCATACGCTAGAATCATTCCTGAACCTTGGTCTGAGAATTGAGAATACTTCCAGTTTTATATTAGCTTCTCTGATTGCCATATCTAACACTATGTTGAAAAGCAGTGGGGATAGTCCATCGCCTTATTTTAAACCACTGGTAATGGAGAGCGTTTCTGTCGTGTGTTTGCTAATTCTGATCTTCGCCTTAGAGTTTGCAACACATATTTTGGTTACATTAATAATCTTGCTTGGTACACTACTTTCCATAGCCGACAACACCCTGTCTCTTATGATACTATCGTACGCTTGACAGAAGTCGATAAACAACTGATGCACGTCTTTATTAAATTCCCATCTCTTTTCTAATAGTTTGGGTTATTAGCCGCACTGGTAGTCTCCTAGGTTTTCTTCTGCATATGGAGTTATTCTGCTTTGGGTATATTTGATAGAACCTTGTAGGTTACATTCAATAACGTTATTCCCCTATAGTTCTTGCACACTGATCTGTCACCTTTTCTATGAATGGGTATGATTACTCCTTCATTCCATTCATCCGGGAGTGTTTCTGATTGCCATATCTTTTCCAGAAGAATTTGTATCGCCTCATGCAGCTGCTCTCCTCCGTATTTTCTCAGTTCTGACATGATGGCGTCGTTCCCTGGTGCTTTGTTGTTCTTTAGTTGCAGAACTGCTTTTTTGACCTCTGGCAGTGACGGTACTGCTACCGGTTCCTCTGCTCTCTGATACCCTCTGTTTGTTTTGTTGATTTTGCCATTTATATTCAGTAGGTGATTGAAGTATTGCTTCCAGGTTTGCAGAATTTCTGTTATGTCTGTTATGAGATCATTGTTTTCCTTCTTCCATATGTTGGTATATCCTTTTTTCGTATTTTTGATCTCCTTAAAGAACTATAGGCTGTTGTTTTTACTTGATTCCCTTTCCACGTTTGTTATCATTGTATTGTAGGCTTCTCTCTTCTTTCTTATGAGTTTTCTTGTTTCCGTTCTGAGTGTATTGAATTGTTGGTTATTTTCATCGTTCGTGTTCTGCAGCATCCTCAATCTGGCCTTATTTTTAATTTCCTGCGTTATTTGGCATTCATCGTCATACCATGGTTTCTTTTTGTGGCTTTCGTTTCGCCTAATGTTTTTTCAGCTGCCTTCTTTATTGATGTCTTGATCTTATTTCAGCACTCTTCTACTTCCATTTCTTCTTTAATTTCGTTTTGTTTTAGTTGGGTGCTTACTTCCTCTTGGTATTTTTGTTTGTATGTTTTCTCTCTCTCTCTGCAGTACCTCGGTGTTCCATCTTTTTCTTTCAGTTTGATCTGGCTTCTTTATGATACTTTTTATCCTTGCTCGTACTTTTACTCTGACCAAGAAATGATCTGATGCTGCATCTGCTCTCATTAAACTCCTTACATCTAATATATTTTTTGAATGTCTTGCATTTGCTAAGACATGGTCTATTTGATTTCGTGTTCTTTTCATTTTTTTTTCGTTGGATACCCGTGTCTATTTGTGTATGTTTTTGTGGGGGAAGTTTGTTGACATCACTATCAGGTTATTTGCCGCTGCCATATTTGTTATCCGTTGGCCATTGTCATTTGTTTGTTCGTGTAAGCTGTAGTCCCCTATATGTGGTTTTAAGGTTTGTTCTCATACAATTTTCGCATTGAAGTCCCCTAGGAGTATTATCATATCCTGTTTCGGTACTAGGTCTATGGTTTGTTCTAGTTTGTCATAGAATTCATCTTTCAGATTATCTTCTTTATCTTCTGTTGGTGCATGCGCTGATATTAGTGTGTAGTTGTACCATTTTCCCTTAATTCTGAGACTACTAATTCGGTGGTTTACTGCTTTAAAGTTAATAATCTGTCCTATAAGGTTTGCATTCACTGCAAAACCTGTTCCGAACACGTGTTTGTTGTTTTCTGTGCCGCCATTAAAAATTGTGTAATCACCCATCGTAACTGCACCCTCCTCTGGCCATCTAATTTCTTGAAGGGCTGTTACGTCTATTTGATACTTTTTTAGTTGTTCTATGGCTCTCTTCGCTGCGCCTGGCCTAAACCAGCTGAGTACATTACATGTCCCTAATACCATATTCCGTGTCCGTTGCTTGTGTCGTTTCCTGAGGTCCGTCCTATTCCGAGGCAAGTCGTCTTGTTTCATGACATGTTCTTTTTTACAGGCTCGGGTAGTCAACCCAAAATTCCAATTCATACTAAAAGTTATAGATACCCTCATATTCATAAACAAGAAGTAAACAAACAAATCGAACAAATGTTACATGATAATATTATTCGCCCTTCGAATTCCCCTTGGAGTTCACCGGTTTGGATTGTACCAAAAAAAAAAACTGATGCCTAAAACCAACAAAAATGGCGACTTGTTTTCGATTATCGTAAATTGAACGAAAAAATAATTGACGATCGATACCCTTTACCCATTATTACAGTCGTACTTGACAAACTTGGAAGACCACAGTATTTTACAACTTTATACCTTGCGAGCGGATTCCACCGGATCGAGATGGATCCTAGTTCAATTCATAAAACAGAATTTAATGTTGAAAACGGTCATTTTGAATACCTACTTAGGAATGCCGTTTGGGCTTAAAAATGCTCCAGCGACATTTCAGCGAGTCATGGATAATGTTTTACATGGATTACAGGGAAAATTATGCCTTGTAGGTATACATGGACGACATAATCATCTACTCAACTTCCTTGCAAGAACATATTTGTTGGGGAAACACCCCAACAAGTGTATAAACTATCGTTTTTCACCGTATAGTTTGGTGATAACACCTTGTATGTATGTAGAATGAAAGAGCCATAATTAAACTCAAAATAGATTTATTTCACCCCGGGTACAACCCAATTTGTACATTTAAATCAGCAAATTCCAGTTCTTCAAAACCCCTTAGTTCAAACCTGGACGGACGATCCCTTAATTCGAACCTGTGCTGTCAGTGTAATAGATTACAATAGAGCCAACTTTCACTCGGAAAGGAAATCGTTCTTAATCGTTTTCAATTCAATATATTTTTGTCTCAAGTCAGCATTGTGAACATAGTCTGTCAAAGAAAGAAAGAAGATGTTTTCCCCCTCTCAGATAAAAACCGACGTAGCTTTCCCGCGTTATTGTCCCTCCCGAAATTGTAAGAAAGATCATATTTCAGTTCAGTTAAAACGTTCGCTAAAATAGCAGTAAAACGTGCTGTTCGCTGTTCTCTGGCCAAAACACTCATTTTAAATCAAACAATCAAGCCTTTTGGTAGATATTTCTAATTTTAAGAAACCTTATTGTAATATTAGTTTTATACTTGAATGAACGACTGATGAATGATTGGAAGTTTTAGTCTAAGAATTGTACATATATAATTTCTATTTAACATAGAAAACGCTGTTCATTTATATCTATCATATTTAAATGCAATTTACACCTGCATTATTAAATTATATCAAACCAAATACATGTTTCAATTTATCTCACCACCCTATATTATACTGTCCATTAAAAGTGGTTAATTAAGATACCACACCCGTCTTTATGGTATTAAACAATAATAAAAGCACTTGTTTATCCCGACCAATATTAATGCCCTTAAACAAGTTTTTGAACGACTCATTAAATTCAATATGAAAATACAACTAGACAAAGCAGAATTTTTACAAAAAAAACGTGGAATTTTTGGAACCTATTATAACTCCGGACGAGAAAAAAATTTCAATACCTAAAAATCCTAAGCAGATAAAATCTTTCCTCGGATTAGTAGAATACTATAGAATATTTATAAAAAAACTTCGCTAAAATAACAAAACCAAATGTCTAAAAAATACATGATTCCAATTTTAAAGAAGCGTTTAATCGTTGTAAAACAATATTGATTAATGAACGATCCAATACTTCAACATCCAACTTTGAAAAACCATTCATATTAACCACTGATGCTTCGAATTACGCCTTAGTATTATCACAACGAATTATAGGAAAAGATTTACCAATTGCTTACGCAAGTCGAATATTTAACCCAGCCGAATGTAACTATTCTACAGTCGGGAAAGAGTTATTTACCATTGTCTAGGCAACTAAATATTTTCACAATACAATAGTAACTGACCACAAAACACTGAATTGGTTTTTTTCCAATTAAAGAACCAGACTCGAAATTAGTAAGATGGCGCTTAAAGCTATCTGAATACTACTATACAATCCAATATGAACAAGGTACTATGAACACCAATGCTGACGCACTGTCACGCATACCAATTGATATCGATCCCATTAACATTAGTGATGACAACAAAACACATGCATCTGCTGTATGTGAACTAAGACCTTTACCACATGATAAAAATCTCGATTACTGATATGTAACTGGTAAATTTTTAAAATCTAAGGAGGAACCTATATAGGGTTGCCAAGTTTTCCACGAGCCAAGGGAGGACTTTTCCAGTGGCGGCTCGCGGCTTGGAAAAATGGTGAGGAGCTATCCACCCAACTGCTTATTTTTTTAAATAATTATTAGCGTTGTTTTTTAGGTAAATAAAAAAAAAATTATGTGGTTTATAAGCACACAACTGAAGTGAAACTTCTGAAAGAGATATTAGGAATTGATTTTTTTTAAAGCTTTTTTCTTCAACTTTTGCCCCAGGTTTCGACACTTTTTTTTTTGCTTTTTCTTCAACTTTTTTTTTATAAAGCATTTTTTTCTTTCCATTTTTGCCATCTTCTTGGCATTTTTTTTCGCCGAAAGCCGCGTGTCTAACTTTTCTTTTAATATATTTTATTCTTATTTCGTTTTATGATATTTTTATTAACTTTCCGAAGAATATTTTACGTTTTTTTCAAGTTTTCCCATTTTTTCGAAAATTTTTGGGTATCCGGGGAGGGTGGGGGTATAATTCCTTTGCCCACAGATGACCCCGCGAAACGGGGTTATCGAAACGGGGTCATCGTTTGTCAGATTTTCGATCCGAGGCTCCGTTGGAGATATCGACCAAAAACGGTTTTTCCCCCCAAAATCCCCCTTAAATTAGGGCCTCGGTCCCCCCTCCGTATGGTCAAAGGTTCTTAAAATGGAGATCAATTCGAGGAAAAACATGTTGGATTAGGCTTTCCAGACGTACTCCTTTTTTGGATACAATACAATATACAATTCTATATAGAATTTTGAAAATATCATTTTTCTAAAAATCCAGAATTGATACCCAAAATACCCCATTTCAAGACGGGCGTATTTGTTAAATAAAAATTAATTTTTAACTCCGCTTCTGTGGAAGTCGAGCTTGGCATCACCTATCGCATGAGCACAAACTTAAATTTAAAAAACATTTGTATCAAATTTGGGCGCGGTTGGGATTTTATGGCCTTTTTTGTTCGACGAAAACTGAAATTTCGAAAATACCCCTTTATTAAAATTTGTAACAGGCGAGAAATCTACCTAAACAACTAACCGAAACCATCTAATATAAACCCGAAGTGTAAGAGATCTACGTATATAATAGAATAGAGACATGTACTCCATCGAATATTATTTGACGCCACTCAGAGGCCGCGGTGCCAAATTTCAAATGGTACTATGGAACTACCATTTGAGCACGAAAAATCTTTTGGCAGTGGTAACATGGTTTGAGATTGATTTGCTATTTTATTATTTTTTATATTTTTCTGCAATAATATTATAATAATGAAAAAGGAGGACATTTCGGTGACAAGGGAGAAAGGAGGACTCAACGTTTTAAAGAAGGACTGTCCTCCCGAAAGGAGGACACTTGGCAACCCTAAACCTATACCTTAAGTAACCTTTGATTATGTAGAATATAAAGATATAAATCCTAAGGATGACAAAAATGTAAAAAAGAATCCCAAGAAAGATTATTTCTAATGTTCTAATAAAACCAGATACTCCAAAAAATGCTATCCAACAACCTACTCTAATAATTGAAAATAATAATTCTGAAATCACCCCGAACAACGACACTGAAGACAATAAAATAATACCACACGATAACACAATTCATACGTCACAAGAAGATCCAATTTTAGGAGCCTTCTATACAAATAAAGCTTTGAATATTTACAAAAACCAATTTAAAATAAAGTGTTCCAAATCCGAAAAATGTAAAACTTAAGAATAAATAAATAAATATCGCCTTTATTTAACTTTACATATGTATACAAATAATAAATTGTAAACTAGCCTATTGTAAACTAGCTTCAAATAATTAAAACGCCGAAAAGTCAATCAAACAATATATTATGTAGAGATATAGAAATTATAATCAAATATCTAATGCACCGATCGGTCGCTTCTATATGAATCCTCGTCCCTTTTCCTTTTTGCCACCCGAGCCGACTCATCGTTATCATGCTTATGCAATCATTCTCCGTATTGGGATCTTATTAGTCCGAGAGCCGTTGCTTACTGTCGGCCAACCTGATGACCTTTCACGACCTCGTGAAAGATGGCTTCGTTACTGTAAAAGAAGGAAAATAAATAATATTAGTAAAAATAAAAGAAATACAAAAATATGGAGGACGCGTTACTCATCCCCATCGTCACTAGTCTCGCTTTGCAAAACTACGGTAACAAATCGTTTAAGTTTATCAGAAGGACATCTGCCCGTATAAGCAGTCCTACAACGTTTAGAGACCCTGGAAGTTCGTTAATCAGGTACCGGTCGTTATCCAGTACTTTCGTCACTATAAAGGGTCCTTTATAACGAGGCTCAAGCTTTAGATCCTTTATTTGCTTGAACCAGTAACCGTGTTGGCCAACCGTAAATTTCGTCAATTGGGCATGCCTTTTATCGTAATATTCTTTTTGAATACGTTGTTTATTTTGTATTACTTGAGAAACGTTATTTCTCAAAGTCTCAAGGTCTTGCCGTTGATCGCATGTGACCTCTGAAGTAAGATAAGCATCATGTGCACTTCGAGGATTCATCCCGTAAAGTAGATAATTTTTCGTACAGAGCTTCTGGCGCCGATTCTTTGTTTGAGCTAATTGTTTTGCAACAATTTCAAACAATTGTTCCAGTCGCTCCACTCGAGACTCCATTGTGGACGCAGATGCTTGGGCAAGAACACCCGCAGAGCTCGTTCTAACCAATGGAGGCGTTAAAGAATGTCTCCGTGACGACGCTTCGCGATGTGGAGACGTACGTAACTGCCTCTCTCTTGTAGAAGATGTGACATTAATTGCCCCTATTTTCTTCGACTTACCCCCGTCTAAGGGCTTCTCTGCTGACCTCTTACGACTTTGTCTTCGATGTGATCTAGATTTATATCTTCCTTCCGAAGAACTATCACTAGACTCACTTGAAGACGAATCAGTTGAACGTTTCCTGGAACGACCCATTGGCACTTAACACCAGACACTATGCAGGTAACTTAACAAACACAAACGTATCGTTCTCGCCTTTTAAAATGTTATTAACACTACGCACTAAATTTTAAATTGTTCACCCCACACCTGAACTGTAAACTAGCCTATTGTAAACTAGCTTCAAATAATTAAAACGCCGAAAAGTCAATCAAACAATATATTATGTAGAGATATAGAAATTATAATCAAATATCTAATGCACCGATCGGTCGCTTCTATATGAATCCTCGTCCCTTTTCCTTTTTGCCACCAGAGCCGACTCATCGTTATCATGCTTATGCAATCATTCTCCGTAGTGGGATCTTATTAGTCCGAGAGCCGTTGCTTACAAAAAAAACATACATCATAAACACTGTGAAGGGCACAATTGGCAAAGCTTAGGCCTGTGGCCATTCCTCCACTTAACCAATTGCACCAGAAATACCAAAATCCATGAATCAACCAAATACAATTTGATCTAATGCACACAATAATGTAGCTGTGGAATTCTCTTCAAGGATATAGTTATATAACCAAATATCTATGTAGGTACTAAGATTTACTGATATTCTAACAGACATTTTTTATATTTCGACCTTATGAAACCACAATTATTGCACTCTTTAAATTTCATAGGCAATTTATTTAGTTGTAAGTAAAACCCTTCTGAAACATGAAGTTCTGTGATGTGGCATTGTTAAAAAAAAATTATCTCTTATACTATGATCATGCGCAGCCCCTCTAAATATGAGTTTTTCAAACAGATAAACAGGTTCTTTCTTCATTTTTAGTTGAGAAGAAAGTACTGTGTACCGAAACAATTTCTATGAAGATTTAATATAACAAAACTGTGACAATCAAAAACAAGTGTTTTTAAATAAAGTACATCAATAATGGTTCTGATGCGAACGCAAATTAACCAACAGCTATCTGAGACATCGTACACGTCCCCGTCTAAAACACCTTTCATCATATAACCGTTTATAGTAGATATGTTCTATATTGTTATCGAGGTTTAATGTTGGTGAGATTAATTGATATAGGATACTCCACTTGAGTTTCATTGGCCAAATTGAAATCTTAATTTTTTGTGGCAGTGGCACACACACTAAATGGAGATCCTATGGCACTCGACGAGCGGTGTGTGTGTGCGAAGATTGTTGATTGACACGGTACTTGAAGAGCTGTAGGTTATAATTAAGGGGAAAAAGATGTCCTGGGCGTGAGTTCCACAGTGGCGCAGTGCGCCAGACAAAGGAGTACTTGTGAAGCGACGTTCTACGTGTTTCCAGTTGTACGACGAACGGGTGCGCTTTTGCCGTCTGTCGTTACTGTCTGGCAGGAATTGCTGGGGGCGGGATGAGGCGGGCCAAATCCTGGAAACATCTGCCGTAAAAATATCTCTAACACAAGGATATCTCGGCTACATGTCCGCGGTGCTCCACACTATCCAGATCCCGGGTGTTGACCCGTCGGGTCACCGATGAGACGCAGCGCAGTAGCCCGTTTGGCAAGAACGAAGGAATGGTCGATCCTGCCATGATGTCAGAGCCCGCCGTATTAGCTTTCTTGGTAAACGTGGCTGCTTGGGTATTTGCTGCATTGAACTGGATCAAATTTCGGTCGCGCCTCGCCCCAAGACCGAACTTCCTCCAAATCTGCATTAATTGTAATCTGCTCCTGTCTACGGTGATATGTCTCAATCGCTGGTAAAGGTTATTCTGATCTAAATTGGGAGACAAGGTTACTGTCATCTGCAAAACTGTAAACAGAATTATTGGTTTCAATCAGCAGGTCATTAATATAGATGAGGAACAGCGTTGCTGAAAGTATTGCACTTTGGGGCAGGCCTCCAATAATGGTGAATGTGTGGGGAGATGTGTTCATCAACTGCAATGTGCAGAGATCGGTTTTTAAGGAAACTGGCAAGCCAGCTGGAAAGAGACGTTAGCAGTCCGTGGTCAACAATCCGCCATGCAAAACTCTGCCGAATGCCTTCGATATATCCAACACAATCGCTCGAGATTCTCCGTATTTCTCTATTGGCCTACTCCGTACATGAGTGACATAAGCCAATATATCTCCTGTCGATGTTTCGTTGCCATATTGTTTATCGCTAATTAGTCTATTGGCCTCGAGGTACGTGAGTAGTTGCTGATTGACTACACGTTCCATGACTTTGGAGATTTATTGGAAGCAAAGCAATTGGGCGATAATTTTTTGGAACAGGTTGCACTGGAGCGACTTTCTAAGAAGATGGTAAATCCCTTTTCGGTAAGTCAGAAGAAAAAGCCTGGAAAAATGGAAGTTAGTTCGTTGGCGCAGTTATTTAACACGATGACAGGGTTCCGTCCGGTCCTGATGCCTTTTGCGTATCTAGCTATGTGAGGATTTTACGAATATCACGAAATGTAGCTTCTGCCATGGTAGTGTTGTCGTTGGTTATGGTGGGGAGAACCTTGCCTTGGGGAATGTTTAAGGTAGAATGTGATGAAAATATTTCGCTAGAAAGTTTGCTTTTTCCTTAGCTGTAGCCGCCGTGATGCCGCGTTCGTCTGTTAAGGGTTGGAGAGACGTTTTTGTAAAGTTATTACTTACTGTCTTTGCTACCGACCGGAAAATCATAAAGCCACTGGGGCACTGTGTTTGTCCTTAGTTTCGCCAATCGCATGTTTGCATTCGATTCTCGCTTCAGCAAAATAACTGCGACTTTCAGCTGGTCTCATTTTGCTGCCAGTACTTGTAGGCTTGCTGTTTCCTGCCTACAGCTCTTTCGCATCTTCTGTCGAACCAGGGCTTTCCTTTTGACGGTAACTTGGTGGAATTTGTGATCCATGCTTCCATTCCTGAGGAAATTACTTCGCCACTAACTGATGGGTCGTCAGTGCCAAAGCAGATGTCGAGCCAAAGAAAATTAGGGTAACTAGGAAACTCATGTAGAGTAACAGATAATAATAATTAATCTCACAATTAACCATCTGTGTCATTTACTCCTAAATGTTAATTTTTCTCCCAGTTTTTGAAATAAAAGTAAAAAGTAACAAATAAATGAAACATTTTTTGATTTTGATGTCTTCGAAAAAATCTGGCAGTTCTTCTCACTCGGTCAAAAATATTGGAGTAAATCGAGTATGCTCTCGCTTCAAGCTGTTCGACGGCAATGAACATTGACTGTCTGCTACGATCGACTCGTAGTAAAAAAGTAGACCAAATGGGCACATTTTAATAATACCCGTGTGTTAGTCAGAAATATACTTGTAGATTGTAAAAGTGTTATACTTAATAGTTTTTTTTAGTTAAGCTGTAATTCCGGCGGTGTTATAAGGTTCCTGTTTCGATAAACCTTACATGCCAATTTAGTATGAAACATGTAACAGATAGAGGTCAAATAAAGTCAGTTATTTAACCTTTAATCCTACATCTATTATGCTAGTCCGGCAAGCTAAATATAATACTACTTATTCGTTTAGATAATTGCATGGTTGTCCTATCACCCTAGCCTTTTATCGAGCTGTTCCAGGAAAAATTGAGAGTTCTGTAGTCGTATACGTAACTTGATTTTCTCGGGCTGTTTGATACGATCGATCGGGCTTTATGAACATTATTCAATGTCTTAGCATATAATCAACCCTTCAAAGTTACAGGCATTTATAGCAGTGCATTTCAAATGATTCAATAATTCTCTTACCTTCCCGAATAATCACCTTCTCGATGATAATATACATTAAAACAATCTCGTAGATGTCAAAAAGATTGGATTCGAAGATGGTCAGTTTATTTTCCTGGATTTGTTTCAATATTTAATAGGAAAAGTTAAAAATTCAGTCATTATTCATTTCTGATATGATAGCTTTCAGATGAGATGAGATAGCTGACTTTGACAATAATTGTTGGTTGTCTAACTTGAGGGGTACCTTTAGAATGTTGCCAAGTGTAAATGTTTCTCTAGCGATCCTCGTGAAATTTTGATGTGTTTGCGGACGAAGCCAACAAGAAACAACATTTATTGATATCTTACCCTTAGTTTGATGTTAAACGAGTGTCTGAGTTTTCGCTTGATGTACGCAGGCAAGTTGATTTAGTGGTTGCGTTGTGTTCCCTAAATGTGACAACACCGCCCGGTTGTTTCGCAGCTGGTTGCAACAGAGACGCAGCCTCTTGGCTAAAGGTGCATTTAGGCCACAATTATTGCGCAGCGTGTTCATACTTTTAGCGTTTTTGATTTAGGAGTTTAAAATGGCCGCGGGCCGTAGTGAGGTAGTTTTTGTTTGATTAGTCATTGTGGATAATGGTTTATCACCGGTTTTCTTTATCCTGTCAGCAATACATAATTCAGCTTAACATGTATAATTTTAACAGTATAAGAAGTAATTTAGCAAACTTTCTCTTCGATTATCACTGTTATTAGTTAGGTGAGTAAATACAGGCTAAGCTCACTTCTTCAGACTTGTCTAAAAAATTAGTTGAAAAAATTTTAAAACGACAAAAAAATGAAGTGTTTGTAAAATGGTTAGGTTTTAGCGATAAGCATAATAGTTGGATTAATAAAACTAATGTTATATAACAAGTTACTTTTGAACCATAAAAAGCAGTTGAACTCAAAATATATTTATTAAACTTTTATTTTCTTTCTGATCCATCCATGTAATGTGAAAGTAAATTCTACCCCGATAAAGACCACACATAAAAACATAAAACTAATAGAATTTAGATCATTACACTTTCAAACATGACACTGTTAATTTCATCGGGCATCCTCTTGGTTGCCTTATCGCAAAATGTATTCTATGTACACAGACCTTATAATGTGCAGGATATGTCCATAATGTTAGAAACAAAAGATTTTTCAACCAACAACACCTGGTCAAAAATGATTTATCAGACAATAGACAACAGATACATAGGAGTTTTTACAACTAATGTTCCATCATCTGCTATAAAGTATATACGCTACAAGTTTAGACTTCAGTATAACAACCTAACTTTTGCAGAAACAGAATGGAAAACATTGATCAGTGATAATTCTACTCTCCATGACACCAATGAGATGGTTAACTCAACCAGTGCTTTTAGTTTAATTTTGTTTATAGCTGTATCTTGCTGTATATTACTATTACTAACTAAGCTTATGTATACAGTCACTAAAAGTCAATATATAGTATGGTTTAATAATAATAAATAACTTCAAATGTAACATAGTTTATATTTTTTATTATTTATTACAGTTGTTTGAAATTTACATTGTATTGTAATAATAATTATTTGAAATGATAAAAGTAGTAAATTCTCTTCGTGGTTTATTCTTATTACTTCTCATCCTCCGTTTCCTTCTTCTTGCATACATTATCTTTATACTTCATATACCATTTACCACAGGATATATTGAAACAATCACTGACATGATTTAAACAAAATGAACACAACATTTTTCGTCCATTTAATGGTCGAGGACATCGAGTACATCTCAAGTTCTTGGGATACCACCTCATTCTTTTTCGAACTGGCGGCATAACAGTCTATCAAATCCAAATAGGATTTGCTTGAAATATTATGGATAATATCTTCACACTTTTTACAAAACACCATTTTTCTTTTGTTTTACGTATTTAAGTATTTCACTGAAAATTGTAGGCTCTGTCTCAAGTAAATATGAAGAGTTGAAGCAATTAACTTACCATTTATATATTATTTTATCATATCTGCACATGCGTCTCATAAGGCTAGGCTAAACTCAGCCCTAAAACTACCCCCCTTAGTAGTGGTTCGGCCTCTTTGGCATGATGATGATGACGTCTCACTAGATACGGGGTAGATGAAGTAGGTCACGTGGTGATCTGGAGTAAACCGGCATTAGCTTAGCCTGGACCGAATTATTAAATGAACATAACCCCATATTGCGGCATATATACACTTCTAAATAGGAATTCTTCAAGGTTCAGTTGGTTCAGTGGTATCGTCTTTGTATCGCATGCCGAAAGTTCGTGGTTCGATCCCCGCAAGACTCTAAGACTTTTATTATTAATTTAGGTATTTCCCAGGATGGCCGAGAGATTCCGAATGTGCCTGTCAAATGTCAACGGCCGCCCCCAAACTAACAAATGTCATCTGTCGGATGCCATGCCTTAAAAATGGCGTAGCCCACGTGGTCGATTTTTGCTACTGCGCATCCCTCCACGCGGTGGAGATTGGTGAACATACATACTATACCTACTATACAGCGTTAGGTACGTTTTATTGCGTATTGAAGATGTTATTAAATTTAGTGGCAACCATCTTGTTGTAATTTACGTGTTGTCGTAGGACAATGTAATGCTGGCCTATTGGTCGAATTTTTTTTCCAACTCTTAACATTGAACTTGGCGTTCAAGGTGGACGATGTTGACTTGACCTCGTTCTCTTTCTTAGTAAACCCTCCAAAGGGGAGCTGGTGCGTAAGCCTGATTAAAAGTTTAAGAATTTCTAATTCGCCCTTGCGGGGATAATCTTATTTCGGGCTAGAGAAGTTGGCATAGTTACTTATAGTTTGGTGGAATAAATTAATTGGCTGTGGTTTCGTTTGATTTTGTCTGAAGTCAAGATTTCTTTTTGATAACTGGCCACATGCGGAAGATTCCGGAACAAAATACGCCGTTTCCTTCCTCAAGGGGTGCCTGTAGGAGAAAGCCTTGCTCTCATTCGTCATCACCATCAAAACTCTACGTAGTTAGGTAAATATATATATTTTAGATTTTGTCCATACCCATTTATTTTCTGTACAGGGGGATTTTTCGTGGTATAAATCATTAAAGTACAGTTTTCTAACGGTTCTCAGATGGGATTGAATGTACTGCACAATACTGCTATACAGGGTGTTTCCTAACCTCGGTAAAAAATTGAAACTGGTGAATCCTCACGTAATTTTAAGACGAAAATGTGGTATAAAATTTTTTCGAATGTCGCTTCGTTTTCAAAATACAGGGTGTTGAAAAAAAATTATATTCGTGTTTTCATTTTATTAATAAATAATGAGAAGCGATATTCTAATAATATTTGCACACTTTAATAAAGGGTTTGAGCACTTTATTTTGTGTTCATGTTGAACTTCTCAATTAGTTCATTGGCGGAGATCCGGGTAACGACTACTAGAATTTCGCAAAAAGCAATAATACGGGCCTGTTAAACACTCAAAATTCTCATGTTATTTGATAAAAAAGATAATTTTAAGCAAATTAAGTTTCTTGCATTTTTCTCGTAACACAAAATAAAGTGCTCAAACCCTTTATTAAGGTCTGCAAATATTATTCCAATGTCGCTTCTCATTATTTATTAATAAAAAGAAAACACGAAAAGAAAATTTTTTCAACACCCTGTATTTTGAAAAAGAAGCGACATTCGAAAAAATTTTATACCACATTTTCGTCTTAGAATTACGTGAGGATTAACCAATTTCATTTGTTTACCGAGGTTAGGAAACACCCTGTATAGAAGGTGTTATTTTTAAATCATGTTCAAAATGTATTAATTCATGCACTTATTATATCATGCAATATCATCGAACATAATAACTTGGACCTGGAACAGGAACAGGCATACCATAACTTTATTATATTTCCTTTTACAAGAAGTAATATTCAGGTGAAATGAAGCGTGAATAGTGATTCGTGATATCGTCCTCTGTATCATGTTGCAGTTGATCACTCATAGCCGATGCATTTGTCTTTATGGGAACTCGTATTATATATTAGGATATAGGTTGTATATGATTTTTAATACATTTCTTTCCTTCTTAATAAATTTCTACTTTGAATTTTTGATTACAAAAGCTTTTTAAATACCACATAAGTTTAGTGAATGATTTAATAGTAATTGTATAAATGGACAGGTTTTGATCTTGCCTGGGGTTTTAATTTTTTTTAATGAGCAAATTAAAGTAAAACAGCGGATAGATTGTTTAGTGTTCCTTAGGACTCTTTATTATGTCAATCACGTATATATAGATATTGGTTAAGTAGCCTCCGCCATTTTGTCAAGGACGGCTAAATTATTATGGGGGTCTTTTTATTATTTTAAATACTCTTTGTGTGGAGAGTGTTCTAAAAAAAGCAGTCTAAAATTGCAGTTGGAGAGTGCTTACTTAGAGCTTGTTCTCTTTTAGAGTTTTTATTTGGAGCGAGATTAAGTAGCTAACCAAGTAGCTACCCGTCAGTCCGGTTGATTGTGTTTTGGTACCGACTGCAGCTCAAGAGGTAGGGGCGCTACCTTAAATTGCCACTGAGAGCTTAGGAGTCACAAAGCGCCTAGCAGCCTACGTTCAGAAGGCAGGAGGTGATATTGGCGGAGACCAGATGAGATAAGTCTAGTTAAAGTTTATGTTGTACACATGTACACACAAAACACTTGCGATCTTTCTACATAATGTTATTGGTGTGTTATTAGTATCTTCAGCGTTGTATTAGATTGTGTGTTTTATTTCTTTCTGCATTGTGTTGGTATAAATATTTTCGGAACTGTTTAGTTTCAAGCATAGCTTACCGAGGCTAATTTAAATAAGTATACCTCTAGTAGGACACTATTTACTAGAGTGGTTTAATTAATGCTCATAGTTATATTTCCTTATTCTTACAATTTGATTTATATTGTGGTAAATGATAAACATTTTCGTTCTGACTTATTGACTATCTGGTTATAATAGTTTTACGTAATGGTACTTCACAGCTGATTCGTTAAGACTTATTTATGTACAACTACGACACGTATAACATGGTAGACGCGCACAAGGTTTAATAGCAATAGGAACTATACTGATAACTCTTAAGTACTAGTATGATGTAACGATATATACCTAATGCATATTGCGTTTATCATTAATTGAAATTTTTTCGTAATCATTTGTTATGTTATATTGTTACTTCCGATATGATCAAGTTCTATAATTATGACCATACATCAGATTATTATGTATTTCCAATTTTGAGCTCTATTACATTTATTTTATATTTATATCATTTTGTTTATTGAAAGAAACACGACAACACGAATACCTCAACCAAACAAGTGTAGGTAATAGTCGTTTGATTTTTGAATCGCCGTTAAGGGTTCTCAAGACCGTGGACCTTCTAGTTTGGGTCTACGGATTTAGTTATTTCAAAGTAGATAAAACTAAATAATTTCACCCACTCCTACGCCGACGAGCAGTCGAGTCGGTGCACATGTTGCGCTGACCGCATCCTTAAGGGTAGGTAACATCTTATTTATTTTATATTGCTAACTCATTTAAAAGGGTTTTACGCGCAACATAATATACTACATTTTTTATAAGTTAAAGTAAACCAGTATTTAAATTAAAAACACAAGGTGTTATCCGTTCACTAACATGTAGTATTATGAATATCTGTATTTAAGCTAAATAAATCATATTCCTTCCTATTTCATGTTTCAACTAACGTGTACCAACCACATCAACGGCTACGTAAAATAAATTTAAAATGTTGAAATTTCATTCTCTCCCGAGTAACAATATTTCCTTAATGGGAAACTATATTGCTACTCGATGGAGTTTCCACTTTTCTGCTTCTGCAACAATAATTTATACCTCTCAGTTCGTTACACCACAAGGGCTCCAGGGCTTATACTGAAAAATTTATGGCCACACTAAAACTGAATCACAAAACACCTGCATGGAATACCTTTATGTAACACGTAGTCTGCTCTGAAACTTTCATGTGTTCTACTTTCTTTTTTTGTATGTAATGGAAACGATAAACATGGAAGTTTGTGGGATTACCGGGTTATATGTTTCTTTTTTTCGACAGAAATATATTGACTCGTTACGATCGAATGCGTATCTTTCGATAATGAAAATGTACCTAATTTTAGTTAGTCCTAAATAATTAATCTTGATATTTTGTCTAGGGCAACATGACATAAAATATTATATACACGCATTGAAGTAATATGGA
>MU190603.1:4534-41622 GCA_016904865.1 Pissodes strobi
CGATTTTATTTCAGTTGTAATAAATTATTGAATGCAGTAGGAAGAAGTATTTATTTTCACAACTACTAACAAATCAATATTATAAACCTCTCTTCAAATACTTTGAAATCATTTTGCGTCAGTCATACAAAAAATGTGGAATTATACCTTAAGTACTTTTTCTCTATTCTATAGGGGTAGAGGGGACACAGAGAACCATCGCTGTCTTTTATTTAACCGAAAAACTAGCGATCAAGGGATTTTCCTGCATCTTTTCGTGTCCCAGTTGACAGTTACGCTCATGTAAGTGATGTTAAATTTTACATCTCATTCAATTGTGAGTTTCACAATTATCTGTGTAACATTATATTTCATCAGACCCACCACAAGCATCTATATTACGCTAGGAAATGAGGTGGGCCTGGTAAATATAAACAAACATGATTTCGACTGGCGGCCTTTTTAAAACTAGTTACAGCACTGGGGCACCTAGGACTCCAGTTGATTGTTCATCATTTACCACATTGAAGAAAATCTTTCCTTTTTTAGATGATGCTTAATTACAGAAGAAAGAAATCAGAACCTTCTTAGGCAGAGAAGGTTATGACAAAAGCTTTGGACATGGTAAACCAACCAATAAGAACTTCTTAACATTAAGGACAAGCAAAGAAAATAATGAAAACGAATCAATACCGAAAGCCCCTAGAAATAGTCATTTTAAACAAGATTTTACCCAAGAAGAAGATATTAAATTAGTGGGGCGCTTATATTATGACATAACGCCTTTAAATGCTCTTCGGTTAGCTTATGATTTATCAGAAAATAAGCACTTACCTTATTCATTTAACAAACCATCGTAATTTGGGGGCAATGACTGGCTATTTGGGAATAAGAATACAAATTATCAGTTAGAGCTCCTGAGCCTACTAGCCTTGCAGGAGAAGTAGGGTTTAATAATCCGCAAGTTGACACATGCTTAGACTGTTATACGAACAGCTCTAGGCCAGACGAGATATGTAAACCTGGAGTCAATTCAGTACTAATTCCCACAAAAAAATTTGAGCACTGAACGCGAGTTTAGTGTCACTGCAGTCTATGGAATTTCAATTTCCGGATGTTACGTTCCTCCATACTTTCTTTTCCGAAACAGTGAATAAACCCATTATTTATTAACTATTTATTACCAGAAGCACTTGGTTATGCCGAGGGTACTGGCTTCTGACTGGATAGATTCCGATCATTTCGTCAAATATTTAGACCACTTTATAAACCATGTGATGTCCAGCCCAACCAATAAGATATTATTAATCCTTGATAATCGCGACAGTCATCAGGCCCTAGCTACAATGAAAAATGCAAGTGGCTTCACTTCCACCTCATAGAAGTCATCATACAACGTTGATTGCATTGTGTATGGGGCTTTAAAGCATCAGTATGCGGGGAAGTGTGATTTATAGCATACTAATAGTCCTGGGTCACATCTGATATTTTTTGGCATATCCCCACTATGGAAAAGGTTGTAAATGGATTTCAATCCACAAGTATAGTTCCACTGAACTATGAAGTTTTTCTGAAAAAGATTATCTTCTAGCTGAAAAAAACATATATTCGATACGTAGAAGAAATAGAAAGAGGTTTGACCAATGATATTTCCCCAGAAAATAATCAGCTTGATACAGAACAGAAATTTCAAAAACCACGGCGAAACTGCACTCATACTTCTTAAAGAGTTCCTTAAAGCCTAAGCAGATCTTGGCAAAAAAGAAAATGGGGGCCCAAGGAAGAGACTTAGTAAAGCTCAATAAGCTGAAAAATTAACAAATTCTCCATTTAAAGACGTACTTATTGCTAAAGAAGCCGAGGAGAAAAAGAATATTAAAAGTGTGAAAACAAAATTAACCGAAGAAGTTCAGGAAAAGGGAAACTATGTCCGGAAGGGAGAGTCATGTAAATGGAAAGCAGTAATAGTAAAGAAGGGGATCCTCATGTTATATGCATTTATTGCCCCAGCATTAAAGGCAGGGAAAGGATGGATCAAATGTCAGAATTGCATAGGCTGGACCCATGATGTTTGCGCCGGAGTTTCGAAGTCCAAACAGGAATTTATTTGTTTAATGTGTTCTTAAGATTTGTTTAAGAAATAAATAATTAGACATACATTAAACATCATGTATCTTTTTATAATTTCCAAAATAGTCCTTTTAATCGGTTGATAGTGAATAATTTGCTTATAAATGTTATTATATTTTGTTAAGCCTTTCTTTATTTTATATAAAATAAAATGACATTTTTATTCTTACATCATTAATAAAACTAGACTAAATCACAAGGTTCATAGTGTATAGAATCCTGTACCCCATGTGTATTGGGCACATGGCATCAATATTGAATTTAAAAAATTAAGCCAAATCCTTTTTCGTCTTCCTTTAAGACAATTTCACAATTGGGAATCTTTGAAGTACCACTTGTACTAGAGATATTTACAAGAACTATTCCTTATTTATTCTTCTTCCCGAAAAATAAATTTTAATTCCTTAAGCGGTTTTCTGAGCCTCCTCCCCTAGCGATGTATGCAATTTTCATTCAATTTCCCATTATAACATTTGTGCAAATCTGCCTCGAGCAATTATCGAAGCTATCATGGAGAGTAATTCCATTTTGACGTGCTCTCAAGCTAACAACCATTTTTCTTCAAATGGCTAAAACAATGAATGCTTCAGTTATAAGTTAGAAAGTAAAAAGTGATTCGGTCGAATAGGATAGGATGGATATAAAAAAATATTGAGTAGGCGCTATCTAGAATAATTTCATGATGTTTACAAAAAGATTCAGTATTCACACCTTTTATTTTTTTTTTATGGCAGTGGCACACACACTAAAGGTAGATCCTATGGCACTCGACGAGCGGTGTGTGTGCGAAGATGTTGATTGACACGGTTCTTGAATATTTGTAGGTTGTAATTAGTGGGAAACAGATGTCCTGGAAGTGAGTTCCACAGTGATGCAGTGCGCCAGACAAAGGAGTTCTGGTAAAGCGATGTTCTAGGTGTTTCTAGTTGCACGACGAACTGGTGCGCTCCTGCCGTCTGTCGGAACTGCCTGACAGGAGTTGCCAGGGGCGGGATTATGCGGGCCAAATCCTGGGAACATCTGCCGTGAAAGTATCTGTAAAACAGAGACATCTCGGCCACATGTCTGCCTACAGGCTTTTTTGTCCGTCTTACCGAAAAGGGATTTACCCACTTTCTTGGAGAGCCGCTCAAGTGCAACCTGTCCCAAAAATACAAGAAAACCATGCCCTTAAACTATCGCCCAATTGCCTTGCTTCCAATAATCTCCAAAGTCATCAAACGTGTAGTCAACCAGCAACTACTTAAGTACCTCGTGACCAACAGAAAAATTAGCGATAACCAATACGGCTTTCTCAAAGAGGGATAGAGAGAAGATATCCATTACTATATCACTCATGTATGGAGTAGAACAACTGAGAACTATGGAGAATCCCGAGCGATTGCGTTGGATATACCGAAGGCATTCGACAGAGTTTCGCATGGCGGATTGGTCAACAAACTGCCGTCCTTTGAACTGCCAGGACCTCTCTGCAGCTAGCTTGCCACTTTGCTTAAGAACCGATCTCTGCACGTTGCAGTTGATAGACACATCTCAGACCACTCACAACTAATGCAGGCGTGCCTTAGGGCGCAACACTTTCACCAACTCGTTTCTCATATATATTAATGACTTATTGACCGAAACCAATAGTCCTTTTACAGATTTGCAGATGACATTAGCCTTGTCTCTCAAGTTAGATCAGAAAACCCTTTACCGGCGACTGAGACTTGTCACCGCAGGCAGGAGCAGATTACAACAATTAATCAAGATCTGGAGAAAGTTCGAAATTGGAGCGACAGGAATTTGGTCCAGTTCAATGAAGCAAAAACCCAAGCAGCTACCTTTACCAATAAAACCATTACGGCGGACATCGTTATGGCAAAATCGACCATTCCATCATCCACGTCAATCAGACTACTGGGTGTCTCAGTCAACAGTAATATGTTCTAGCATGACCACATTGCTAACATCACACAATCAGTCTCGCAAAAGCTTGGTACGCTATTTCGCAACAAAGAACTGTATACATCACAGCAGCTGCTCTTGCTCTAGACCGCAATTAGAATATATCTCTCACAATCTGCTGGATTTCATTCAGAAGAGAGATGTGCGTCTCGTCGGCGACCCGATGTTGAACAGGGATCTGATAGGCTGGAACACCGCAGACATGTGGCCTAAATCTCTCTGTTTTACAAATATTTTCACAGCAGGTTTTGCCGGATTTGGCCTGCCTCAATTCGCCCCCAGCAACGCCTGTCAGGCAGTCACGACAGTCGACAAGAGCACTGTGTCCCACTGACATAAAAAATTTTGTAAACAATAACACGACAATTTCATGCGCAAATTGAAATACATATCGTATAAAAGCCCTGCACTGAAAGAAAGTTTAAGAAATAAGGTTTTATAACGATTTTCACAACAATAGTTTATTAAAATTTTGATCTTGTTGTAAAATTCCTCTTCCTACACAACTGAAATGTTGAAAATAATGATAGGAGAAATCTGATAAATTTAAGTTTTTATTTAGTATGAGGTTGTGTGGGCCTAAGAAACACTGACCGAAATATTTATTTATTTTTAACTTAAGACATAAAGTTTAACCTTACGAAAAAATAAGATTGCCATTTATAAACAATTGCTAAAGAATAGAAGTCATAACCCAAACTCCGCTTCTTAAAATTGCGAGTATCCGGTAAAGGCCAGTGTTTAAAGGGATCAGTCTAATTCTAGTTTGCTCGTAGGGAGCAACATGATTAAATCAGCATCGATAGAGTAAAATATGGAAATCATTTACATACATCGATTATAAAACAAATTATTTTTTACAAAACTAGCTCAGTTGATATAAAGTGAATACATTACTCACCAAGAACATCATTAATGCGTCAACAATTAAAAGTGCTATCCTAGCGTTTCAGCCTTTTAAATCGGTGAAGACGGGATATTGCCAGCCCTGGTGCAATACGGTCTGTAGGTATTAACACCGCTCTTAATTAAAGTTTATAGTCAGTAATTAAGGTAAGTAAGGAGCATTCAATAATGCATTACCATATTCCTTATGCACAGCATTAGCTGAAAGAGGGGTTGAACCACAGATAAGGAACTGAATCGGGATCATGTTAAATTGCAGAGTAACCGCAATAATCCTACAGGGGGAGGGCTACAGATTCAGGGCTGTGAGGGGATGTCCGCAGGGTTTGGTTTTGTCGCCCCTTCTGTGGTCTCTCCTGATGGATGGTCTGCTAGTGGTCCTCTCGCTGTGAGATGTGGAGGTGCAGGCATACGCGGATGATCTAGTAATACTTATGAGAAGCAGTTCGCAAAGAACTATCTCAGATGATCTTCAAGAGGTCCTAACCGTGGTCTATAAGTGGTGTGAAAGGGAACAACTATCTGTGAACTCGCACAAAACAGTTATAGTACCGTTCACAAAGAACAAAAGGCTGGAAAACCTAAGACCACCTTCACTTGAAGGAGAAACTATCCCATTTGCGAATTAACCTAGATAAAACACTTAACTGGAACGCGCATCTGGATAAAATTGCCTCAAAAGTGAAACTGTCACTGTGGAGCTGCAGACGTATTTGTGGCAAAACATAGGGTATACATCCCAAACAAATGCACTGGCTATATATTACGGTCATAGGACCAATGATAACATTATGGAGCAGTAGCTTGGTACTCTAAGAACTAACAGAGCTCTGCGAGAATCAAATTATCCGCATTACAATGATAAGCATGCCTGACAATTAGTAGCGCCTTCGGCACTACACCCACGGCAGCGCTTGAGTATCTTCTGAATCTGCCACCCCTCCAAATAGCACTAGAGAGGGAGGTAGATGGGCTACGTATAGATTGGCCCAGGCGGTGATCAACAATCAGCAGGCGATCATCATGGTGCCCAACAGGCTGAAAGACGCTAATGAGAGAGACAATGTGTTGGGTCTACCATCAGATGCTATGCCTGCCAAAACTAACTATTACCTATGACGTCCTCCGACCAGAGAGAAACGAATAAGCAAAAGACTCGGAATATCCGAGAACTACAAAAAATAATTGGTTCACTGACGGCTCCAAGGCCAATGATGGTACTAGAGCCGCTGCATGGAATATAAATGATAAGGTGGAGCTTAAGTGTTCGCTAGGCAAAGATTCAACCATTTTTCAGACTAAAGTTAAAGCCATTGACATGATGCCTAGTGGCTCATCGATAGAAACTAGCGGCATATCAATCAAAATATTCTCGTACAGTCAAGCTACTTTAAAAGCTCTTGAATCTTGCTGCTGTTCAGCCAAGGCAGTATGGAACCGCCAGCAATTACTAACCAAACTAGATAGAGAAAATAAACTTACATTGGCCTTGATACCTGGTCATACAGGTTATGAAGACAACGTAAGAGCCGATACTCTTGCGAAGCAGGCGGCCGCAACGGCCTTCATAGGACCAAAAACAGTACTGGGAATAGGTTACAACATAGCTAAAGAAGCCCTTTCCAGGTGGACATAACAGCAATTTGTAGGCAAATGGACAGAGTTACCGGGCCTAACTCGTTCAAAGATGGCAGTGAATCTGCCATCAGGAGTGAGAACTAAACAGTTTCTTCAACTTGGCCGATATCAGGTACAGGCTGTAGTTGGCATGTACACTGACCATATTCGGCTAAGAAGCCACATGAACAAGAGAGGGCTTTCCGAAGAAACGGAATGCCGCTTGTGCTTGGAGGACGAAAAAACCATTTTTTGTGCCACTGTCCAGGAATGGAAAGAACCAGACAAATAGTGTTTGGAAATTCTCAAATTACACTTGGAAATTTGAAAACTATCCACCCCAGAAAGCTATTGCATTTCATGAAAAGGATCAAGCCTCTGGCATAGTGTAAGGTGGACAGACGCCATTTATTTTGTGGGATCGTCCTATCTTTTTGTAAGCTGTCCAGCATTTCAGCTGTTTCAGCAAGATGTCCCGCATTTTCAGTTTGAGGAGCAAATTTACCTTTTTCCCTTTTTCTAAACGATATCGTTTGCTTTACTGTATCGATATGAAAAATTCCATCTTGACAATCTTGACGGAAGCCGGGACCTTAGTCACTCCCGATTTTGAGGCCTGGCATAGCCTCAGCCACGCAGACCTTTTTCTTAATTATCTGCCGAGTCCTCCCGCCTGACGAGTCCTGGGCTCACAATGTTTACATTTGTATTTTTGTCACTTCGCGCACGGCCCCCCGCTTACTTCGCTCGCCGCGGGGGCACAGTCAACAAAAAGTAACAAAAACTAACCCAAGGTATATCCAAAATGAAGAAAAAACTTTTTACAAACATAACCTTAAAAAAAACACGTCATGTCACTGGAATCGAATCCGAGCCGCCGTGGCAGAAACGCATCATTTCACCACTGAGCCACGAGACTCACTGAAAACACAGTGTTGCCATCATCTGTAGCAAATCTGTAGCTAGGTGGTTAAATATCCGTAGAAATCCGTATGGTATGTTCCCATTTTTGACATTAATGGCCGCATTCACCCTGTTTCAGGGGCTGAGAGTGCTGAGACTAATCCATAATTTTTCGAAGAACGATAGAATTAAAAAATCAATGGAAGCTAAAACGTATTTATTTCATTAAAAACATTGTAAAATCCAACTAGCTCAAACTAATAGAAAAAAATTAACAGCTAAGACAAAAATAACCCAAGGAAACAAAATAAAATATTCACGAAAAAAACTTAATATATATGGTCGAATGGCAACAAAACCCTCAATTGGAGTAGGAGAGGCTAACAGGAGTGCAAATGAAAACAATGTTGGCAAATTAACGCGCATATGTACCCATATTTTTGCATATTCTCAAAAATGTTTTCAAATACGAGTAGACTTCTAATAATTACTTATGTGTAATAAATTTTATTAATACTTATTATCCTACTAGTAATGTTTTTTAATTTAAAATGCCCCACTTTGGTAGTCTGAAAATCCGTAGAGTTAAGGTCTTTATCGTAAAATCCGAGTAATGCCACAAAAATCCGCAGATCTACGTATAAATCCGTAGTGTTGGCAACGCTGTGAAAGCAATTCCCTGAACCATAAAGACATATTTGCTAGATATGTGTTTATAACATTGACATCTACATTATCGATGGTTTATAATGCACAGGACTCGTCAGGCGGGAGACCTCGGGCAAATATTTCCAAAAAAAGGTTTGCACTCATCCGTGTTTTAAGATTCTTTACAGCCATACGGCGCTTCTGATTTGTGACTTAACGTCACTTCCACTTTCTCTACGGTCCCGTCAGTTTATTCCACTAGGTCTAATGGCCAGTTCTGTGCTTGCAATGCGGACGGCCCGCGTTAAGTTCCTGTCGGGGACAAGACATGATTCCTTTATTCTTTTAAGGTTATGTTTATTTCTTTTTGATAATTTGGGTTAGTTTCGAGTTAGTTTTGTTTGGTTGCGCCCCGGAGCGAGCGAAGCGAGCGGAGAGCCATGTGTGATGAGTTAACAGTACTCTAAAGTGACGTTAACCCACCAATCAGAAGCAGTTATTATAGCATAGTGCCGTCGGACTGTAAAGGATCGTATTATGTCCCTGAGCCCCAGCCGACTCGGCTATGCCTCAGCTAAGAAAGAGAAAAAGGTAGTTTTAACGATGGCAGATTCCATTTTCGACGATCATGATTTTCGGATATCACTGAGTCGTTGGCGTCTCTGGCCTCTGGTCACCGGTCACCGTTTACCGTTAGATCATTCATCAGTCACTGTCAGTTGAGTGGCGCTTAGTTCTTTGTTGTTTAGTAGTCGGCACCGATTGCTGTTTGGGTTTGCGTTTGATAAACCGTTTGTCAAACGTTACCTAATCGAAGAAAAATTACAAGAGTGGAAGGAACAAGTATTAGAAACTGATAAGAGGTGAATAGAAATATTTAAGCATTTTTCGGAACAAGATATTTCTTATAAAATTTTTTAAAAAGTATTCTTTGAGTATATCAGGACCAGGCGCAAATGCGGTAACTGAAAGAGACTCGCGTCTACCTACCGCAAATTTTCGACCTTCGGACCTGCGCATTTGGCAGCAGTCCGGTGTTGTCGTTGTAATATTTCACCGCACGCATGGCCAACCGCTCGCTTGGGGGCACAACAAAACCTAACCTAAGCGAACCCAATATAACCCATGGCAATACCTAAAATCGAGAAAAAAGAACTTTGAAAATTATATGAAATAGCACGTGCAGGCTCAAAATTGCAGTAGGTAGACGCGAATCTGAAACATTCTCTACAGGTCAGATACAAAATAAAATACGGACGAGAGAGAAAATGCAGTTAAGCGTAGATACATTAAAAGCACTCCTATTAGTTAAATATAATATGCCATATAACTGCGAGCAATTTTATGAGTATATTAACAATAATGACCTTTTTAACAAAAATTGACAGCTCAGAGATATATGTTTAAAACATGTTAATTTATATTACGTATTTTTCCTTCTAATTATCACTTTATTAAAATAAAATTGTGTTTAAAATTTTGTTTTATTTATTGGTGAATTTTGGAAAAAGTAGGGCGTGGCACCGACATTTTTTTGCTTGCAGACGCACTGACTGCGGCGTCATCTATCTTATCTGTTTTTTCCGTCCCGCTTTGGTCAACAAAAATTCTGGTCACCTTAGCCTAGTGGAAACCACAGAGATGTGAGCCACAATAGACCACGGGTCACATTGGAGGGCTCCATTTGGGTCCACTGACGTGTACAAATACAGAATATTTCTCCGGGCGGTGACCACAGGCATATTAGAATTCACTTTTCGTTTATGTCGAGCCGAAATGTTATTGACTTAATAATAAAATACAACTTTGACTAAAGGAACTATCGAAAGTTTTACTTCGAAAATTAACATTATTATTTATCGGATTTGGAGTATATCTTTCTTATCTAGTGGTTGACACAAAACGTTCGCTAACATGAAAATGAGAAAATATTCAAACATATATATGGCCCAAAACTAAATTCTAACAATTATCTTACATCGGGCAATAAATTCAGTTTAATTATATAATGTGCAAATTATTATTTGTCAGGCAGACAGGAAACTAAACGCTGAACATAAAGAAGATAGCTGCATAAACAAACCGAAATACTGGCCAAAGTAAATATAGTGTTATCGATTTAAAATAAAATACTCCCGCTATCTTATTACTAAAAATATGATTGCTATTTTAGAACCGCATCGAAACGGCTCCATTTCTCGACATTTCGCCCTGGGTCGCACGAAGCCTTTTTACGAGATTAGAGCACTGAACTTCTGTATTCTGGTGTCATAAAGTACAGATTCCTGAAGGTGCCTCGAGCAATTATCGAAGCTATAATGCCGGAAAGTAATTCTATTTTGACGTGCTCTAAAGCTAATAAACATTTTTCTTTAAATAACTAAAACCGTGAATGGTTCCGTTGTAAGTTTGAAAGTAAAAAAGTGAGATTCTGTCGAATAAGATAGAATGGATATAGAGAAAATATTTAGTCTGCGCAATCTGGAATAATTTCAAAATATTTTCAAAAGGATTCAGTTTTACATCTAAATTTATGTTCAGAAGATGTCCTTTCAACTATCTAATCACTATCAAATATTTATCAACGTTAAGCTAAACATTTCTGTCTTTAGCTTGACGTTTAGCTTTCGAACAACCATTCAACAATACTCTTTTAAAGGATGTCTTAGATCTGAATAAAGTACCTTATAAGGAACAATAAAACAATATTTATCTTATAAAATTTCTGCATAAAAACGAAGTTTTAGAAGTACAAGTACAGTTGTATAACGATTTTCACAACAATGGTCTATTAAAATGTTGATATAGTCGTAAAATTCCCCTTGCTACACAACTGAAATATTAACGATAGAAATAGGAGAAATATGAACATTTAAGATTTCAATTTAGTATGTGACTTGTTGGGCCTTAAAAAATACAGTGACTGAAATTTTTGTTTTATTATTTCTATGTTGTAATGTTGCCTCACGAAAAAATAAAGTGGTCATTTAAAAACATTAGCAAAAAATAGGCGAAAATTATGAAAATGTAAACTTCAATAATTTTGAATAATTACGGAAGCTGTTATATAACCGAAACCAATAATCCTGTTTACATTTTTGCCAATGACAGTACCCTTGTATCCCAATTTAGATCAGAAGAAACTTTACCAGCGACTGAGACTTATCACCGCAGGCAGGAGCAGATAACAACAATTAATGGAGGCCTGGAAAAAGTTCGAATATGGGGCGACAGAAATTTGCTCCAGTTCAATACAGCAAAAACCCAAGCAGCCACGTTTACCAAGAAAGCCAATACAGCGGGTCCTGATATCATTATGGCAGGATCGTCCATTCCTTCACCCTGATTCATCGGACTACTGGGTGTCTTGGTCAACAGCAATATGTCCTGGCATGACCATGTTGCTTATATCGCAAAATTAGCGTCGCAGAATCTTGGAGAGCTATTTCGCAACTAAAACTGTATACCTACACCGCAGCAGCTGCTCTTGCTCTACAAAGCCCAAATAAGACCATGCTTAGAATAATACTGCTAACATATCTGGGGTGCCGGACCTAAGCACACCCTAATGCTGCTGGATTCCAATCAGAAGAGAGCTTGTTTTTTTTATCATCTAAGGGAAAAATTAGGTAGTTGTGTTTATCAGTTTCACTTCAGGAACCAATATCTGGAACTATGATACTCGTGGCAATTGCCAAGCCAAGCGTTGAAGAATACTCTTGTTTTTGAAATACCGGAACATTACGTTTCTTAATACATTAAAAATAGTGAGCACCCTTCGGAAATCATACATTGGTCGTTTATGAGGGGTGATCCTTTAATAGAGAATACATGAGACTAATATTTTACATTGTTTATATATTAATAATTTTAAATATATAACATACACTTAAAGAAATTAATTTAATATGCAAACATTTATTAATTTAAGTGTGTACACGTAAATGATGCATATATGAGATTTTTACATTTTTAAATAGTCGGAAATCAATAACTACTTGATACATTTTATTTTATTTTTTTTAAATTCAGACTCACATTTTAATAACAGCTTAGGCAGGTCTGTAACGATGTCAAAATTGTTGAAGGTTTCTGAGTCTCTCAAACTTGTACCGGTTCATAGGCTTGTAATATTCGAACTGGAACAATTTTAGGTTCCTCATCCTCACTTTCAGAGTCCGAAGTAGATAGACCCATTTGTCGTTACTCCTCAATACAGTCGATGATGGTCAATTCTTCAGTCTCGGTTGCCAAACCGCTAACAATTAAATGAAAATGGCTTCAATTCCACAAAATTATGCTAATTGAGGTCAATATACGGTATACGGTCCTAAGCCTTTTACCGTACGCAAAACTACGGCAATTTTGATATTACAAAAACCATCAAACAAAAGAATTAAAGCGACGATTTTCGAGATAACTTATTTAAACAGTAAGAATTTTTTTCTAGCATCTGCCACACTATATATTTACATAGGAGTATCTCATCATCGGTGCAGGCAGTCTCCGTCCTCGCTGCTCCCAAAAATCCATGAATCTTGACTGGGCACTGCGACTGCGGGCTGCGGCCTCTGACCAGAGAGACAATTCCTTATTTGCCTCTGCTCGGACCGCCTCTGCCTCTGCGCACTCAGCGCTACAGTCTCACTACTGCTGTTCACACTGCCAGTTTTAACTAGCGTCTTGTAAGTTCCAAAGTCAGGGATAGTCCTGACCAATCAAAAGCAAGACGCTAGCGTTCCGCGTATATGGCAATTGAAGGCACACTGTTAACTTCACGCATGGCTCTCCACTCGCTCCGGGGCGCAACCATACAAAACTAACACACACTAACCCAAATTTAAAAAAAGAAACAAACATAACCTTAATTTTTTTTTTTAAAAACATGTCTTGTCACTGACGGGAATCGAACCGAGCGAGCCGTAAAGTGGTGTTGCTTTGTACCTCTGATGAGGGAAACTTTGCACCAATGCTGTAAAAGTATGTTTCTGTCAACCTTGACCTTTGTTTTATTTTGTTGCTTCGACAAACCCGTCTACCGATGTTTAGATACTCCCATACGTCATGGCTACCAACTAGACATCGTCTAATGACATCAGTCATTTGTCAGTTTTTGCGCCAATTCTAACCTAATTTTAACAGTTTAAAGCTCCGCAAAATCTTTTTGTCATCAAAAATCTAATTGATAAATACGGGTAAGTACATAATTAATTGCATAAATACCTAATTTCCATAATTTAATAATATTTATTAAAATAAAGATATTTTTATAAAAAATTATACTACAAAATAGTTTGTCTACACTTAAATTTTTTCGGCGAAACTGAGGTTAATGTGCTCCAGCCATATGGTGCAAAGTATCCTCAATTGGGGTGTCTTTGCACCAGTCAGATGGTGCAAAGTATCTTTAAAGATATAAAATACAGGTTCTTATCTTGCATTTTGTCTGGTTTTTAGATCATGCCGTGGCAGTTAAGGCTCAAGGAAATATTCCGATTATACTCCAGACTTACAAGCATGACTGAATGCTCTAAACACTGGTATGAGTACCAGAAGCGCAGCGGAGACCTACAGAATACCACGTAGAACTCTTTCATATGCGATTTTGGGTTTCCTGCCACTGAATTGGAATTGCGACACATAATTAAGGCGTATTTAAACCGCCAAGGTCGAAAAGAAGCCCGCTATCGAGACAATATACCTGGAAAGGATTGGGCAAAACTTTTTTTACGAGGTCATAAGGATCTTAATGCAAGGTTTGCGTCGAATACAAGGAGAACCAGGGCAGCCCTACATGAAGCCCAAATAAGGAAATATATCGAAAATTTTAAAGCAACATCCGGCGATATAGAACTACACTCTATATTTAAGTCAGATGAGACAGACCTCACCGACGACCCTGGGCAGAAGAAAGTTCTAACTAAACGTATACAGAGCGAACATGTAATTCCTCAAAAAGCAGCATCTCTCTTATGATAGCAGGAAGTGCCGTGCCTAGGCTGAGAAAAATTGAAAGTAAAGAGGTGCTCATAGAAGACAATTTATCCTCTCATTTGAATGTTGAAGTCTTAGAATCTGGTAGAGAAAATGACATACATTTCGTTTGTTTGCCATCCAACAGTACTCACGTAACTCAACCTTTGGATGTTGCGCAGTTTGCACCATGTAAGTGGGCGTGGCGGGATATTTTATTTTTATCACGGTGAAAGGAAACGCAATTAGGAAGTAGATGAAATGTTCTCGAAAAGCAGCATTTTCCAGCCCTATGACAGTCTTTAATGATAAAAAGAGGTGAAAATTCTGGCGGAGTTCTAAAGGCACAATCGCCTAATTATGTCCCAGAATGTAATAAGTTATGGTGGGTGTGATTATTTTCACGTTCGGAGCTTATTTTAAGTTAATAGTTAATGTTGAATTATTTTCAATAAATACTGCGTAGAACATTAAAGTTGCCCTAATTTTGTAACATAAAATATAGCTATAGTATACCTATATTTATTTACCGTAGTGCAAAGTTTTTCATTGCCCTGGCAGCAAATTACTACGCTGTATTTCCGACTAATAAAAATGATACATTCTGAAAAGCTGTTTTTTGTAAACCTATTTGGCTTCGGTTAAACTAAATCTTATCCCTGGTTGGAAATATTATCAGGAAAATATAGCCCAATAAGTCATAAAGACTGGCACACCAAACGCTGATTTTATTAAATTATTGCCTTCTGGCGAGAACTTTCAAGTTTCAATTTTCATTTAAACGATATATTATATATTAGATGTTGGCATAATAATTTGTCATTTGTAGTAAATGCCGATTTATCTGAAGAAGTATTAGCTTTTCGTGAAACGCTCTATGATATACGATATTAATTCCCACCCGTTATCACAAAGTCTGGCGTCTGGTGCCTAGAAAACTTTATTCAGGTTCCTGCAATGACCCTTTTAGATCTGTCAGGAATTTGCGCAGTTCAAATCCACACGTTTGGCTTTTGCTGAACTACTTCCGACCTGTCCCTTAAATAGAAATTATGTTTTGGTTTAACTCACAACTGACCTCTTATAAAGTAGGAACTGCTATTGAACTATATTGAATAAATAATGTACCGCCGTCTGTCTTACATTTATTTATAACCCTAGATTAAATACTTAAGAATAAAATTTGTTTGCGTCAGGTTAAATTTATCAGAGCTCAGTTAAATCAGTAAATTTTGATTAAATTTCATCTAACAATTAAACCGTTTATCGATTAATGTCCTTAACCTCCAACCTGATCCTTACCCGGCGCTGAGATCCGCTTGCAGAGTAAGCATTTCTGGTTAAACCAACAAATTTAAGCTTCTGTTCCAGTGTTTAAATTCAAAGCAACCCCATTTACGAGTTCTTTCCAGGTGCTATATCCGGATCTAAAATAAATCTGCCAAAACTCGAATTTAAAGTAATCTCGAACTAAATCTGTCAAGCATTTGCTTAGAACTAATCTCTAACTATTCTTCTTCTTCTTCTAGTTCTTCTAGCAAGTTCAAGAATAGGATTGGGGTGGGCAGCGTATGGTAGGTTGAAGGATGTTTTAATAGCGGCCTACCAATAAGCCTAAAAAGTAAGGTCTACAATCAGTGTGTATTACCGGTCATCACATATGAAGCAGAAACACTTACCCTAACTAAAAATATCGTATCCAAACTCAGAATCGCCCAAAGAAAAATGGAGAGCAATACTAGGTATCAGGCTGCAGGCTCGTGTAAGATATACAGAATTCGCCGGAGAACAAAAATCGAGGAAATAATCGGCCGAATTACCACTCTTAAGTGGAAATGGGCAGGACATGTTGCGAGATTTAGATATGATATATGAACTATCAGACTTGTGAATTGGAGACCCCGTGCTGATAAAAGAAGCAGAGGAAGGCCTCCAACGCGCTGGAGCGACGACATCAAAAGGATATCGGGACAGTGGACCCGAACTGCTCAAGACCGAGAAGAATGGAAACGTTTGGGGAAGGCCTATGTTCAGCAGCGGACTCAACAGGCTGGATGATGATGATGATGAATCTCTAACGGATACTAGTCCACCATCGAGGCGCTAAAATAATAGCAACATTAAACAGGCAGTACTAAAGTTTAATAAGACACAGCACATTAATTTGTTAAGATATTAATATAAAGAGTGACCAAGATTCATAAATAATTCAAGTATACCACAAATGAAAAGACATGCGCATTATAATTACCGGGTAGAGTGTAAATTCATTAAGTTTTTGTCAATAGACGTGCAATTATTTTTACCATGCAGCTTTAGCTTCTCCTCCCGCTGATATAGATCGATCCTGCCTAAAAGCTACATAATCCCCTTGGCATCCAGCAAATGGAACAACCAACATTTATCTAATATGACCGAATCTAAGTCATGCCGATAGTCAAATTTGTGTGGTATACGGTGAGAGGTCTGTTTCGCGTAGGCTAAGTTTCTAGCTAGATACCGATGCGAAGAGAATAAATTCGTAACACTATATGTTTTAAAAACATTTCGATATTTCGTATGTTGACCGGCTCTTTCCTGCAAAAGTAGATGCCGACAAACCTTTTGGATAGTAGTAATGAGGACAAGGAAATATTAGATTTCACAAAACACAGATCACATCCTCCTAAGCAATTGTGCAATACAATACACAGCTTATCCAAGGTATCCAACGTTATAAAAAGAAGTATGAACATTTTAATCCAGACAACTCAGAGTAACTTTTTCTTACGTTTTTTTTTATTTTTATTTTTTATGGCTATAACATACACCCGTTGCATTTGATGGACACAACTCAGACACATTCACCTTAAATGCGGGAGTGCCTCAGGGCGCAATACTTTCAACAACTCTGTTACTCTGTTTCTCATCTATATCAATGACCTGCTAACCGAAACCAATAATGCTCTTAACAGTTTTGCGGATGACAATACTCTTGTAGAAAAACCTTTACCAGCGCCTGAGACTTATCACCGCAGACAGGAGCAGATTACAACAATCAATCAAGATCTGGAGAAAGTTCGAACTTGGAGCGACAGGAATGTGGTCCAATTTAATGCTGGAAAAACACAAGCAGCCACGTTTACTAAGAAAGCCTATACGTCGTACCTTGACAGCATTATGTCAGACTCGACCGTTCCTTCATTCTCGTCAATTGGACCACTGGCATACCCACGTTGGACGTGCTTAGAATATTGCTCATACATCTGAGGTGCCGCACCTAATAACACCCTAAAAGTTCTGGATTCCATTCAGAAGAGATCTGTGCGTCTCGTCGGTGAGTGACCCGGGATTTGGATAGTCTGGAACACCGCAGACATGTGGCCGAGATTTCCATGTTTTATAGATATTTTCACGACAGATGTTCCCAGGATTTGGCCCGCATCATCCCGCCCCAGACAGTCACGACAGACAGCTAGGGCGCACCCGTTCGTCGTACAAAGATCTGTTCTTAAGGGAACTGGCAAGCCAACTTCAGAGAGAGGCTGGCAGTCCGAAAGACTGCTTGTTGCTGTTGAGAAATCCGTCATGACAAACTCTGTCGAATGCCCTCGAAATAGCCAGCCCAATCGCTTGAGAATCTCCATAGTTCTCAATTGCCCTACTCCATACATGAGTGACTGGCCAATATATCTCCTGTTAAACTCTCTTTGAGAAAGTCGTATTGGTTATCGCTAGTTGATCTGTTGCTCTCAAAGTAGTTGAGTAGTTGTTGATTGACTACACGTTCCATTACTTTGGAGATTATTGGAAGCAAGACAATTGGGCGATAGTGTGGGGACGTGGTTTTCTTGCCTTTTCCTGGAACAGGTTGCACTCGAGCGACTTCCCAAGAAGATAGTTAAAATCCATTTCGGTAGGACAGAGAGAAAAGTCTGGACAAAATTAGTGTTAGTTCGTTGGCGCAGTCTTTAACACGATGGCAGGTATTCCGTCCGGTCGTGATGCCTTTTGCGTATCTGGTTCCTTCATGGTAGTGTTGATGTTCGATATGGTGGGGAGAGCCTTGCCTTGGGGTACGTTTAAGGTAGAATGCGAAGAAAACATTTCGATGAGCATGTGTGCTTTTTCCTAAGCTGTAGACGTCGTGATGCCGCGTTCGTCTGTCAAAGGCGGGAGGGACGTTTTTGCAAAGTTATTATCTGCTACCGGCCAGAAATTCCTGGCGCCACTGGGGCATTGCAAAAGTTTATTCTTGATTCTTTGATTGTGTTTGTCCTTAGTTTCGTCAATCACACGCTTGCATTGTTTTTTCATATTTTCCATACAAATTATCTAGTATTGCCTCCTATTTCATGAATTATAAGAGAAGTATGCTACTTAAATATAAGTAATTATATCATTTGCCATTACAATTGTAGTATTATGCGTAGGATAGGCTCTATATAATACGCAATGTCCCAGGAAACAAAAACCTTATTTGCTACAATTTGAGTGATATTCCAAATCCATAATAAATGAGAAAATATGAAAATTATTTCCCATTTTAATATAGAGACAATTAACAATTCAACCTTCATCCAACTCTTCCCCGACAAAGATTATATTTTCGGCTGTAACTTAATCGCTCCAATTTAACGAAACCGTATTCTCGATTTGCTTCAATTTATAATCTTTATCTGCAGACAACACAAATTAAACCCAAACAATGGGTCTTTAATAATAAGTTTTCTTATTCAAACTTTCTGGTTGAAATCACGTCGATTTTCCGCAGCAATTAAGAAACAAAAGCCTATTTGGTTTTAGAAATCATTCGAACTTAAAAAAGAACTTGTCCGACGGGAAATCATGGCTGAATACGGAATCAATTTTACAAGAAAATAATTGAACCAATTTAAGTCGTTATTGTTCGAAACTGTATTGAATATTGGTGGTGGTTAAAATTTTTTATAGGTCATGATATTCAACTTAAGAAAATTAGTAATAATTAATTCGCGGGAGGAACATAAAAACTAAGACTGACAAGTTATAACTAACGCTTTTAAAAAAGTAATTTTTTAGATCCTTTATTATCGTTATAATCTTTGGTAGCAAGAGCAGTTTTTAACATAAAATATTGAGTTGTGCGTATATCTCTTTCCATGTTCCATTTGCATCTATTTATAAATTATGTCTAAATAGTTTCATACCTATATTCGCTATGTGCAATAGCCGTTAAGTGACATCTGGTGTCAGTAATAGGCGAACCCAGTAGCATTTTTATATATTACCAAATACGATAACGCGTCACTTTGGGTCGTTCTAGAGCCGAAAAAGTGGCAAGTATCGACAAAACTTAGACGACCGACATGCGACAGCTCGATGAGAAATTTCTAGGAGAAGAACTCTCTAAATGCTGAATGAATTTGGTTTGATTCTGGTCTATTGGATTTTGATTTCGGTAAGAAGTCTTTGATATTGATTTGACGGGTGTTGTAGATATTGCCTTTTAGTAAAGCAAATCGTACGTCTTGAAATTAACGAGGTGGGTGTGGGCTTGGGGAATTGGTTCTGCAGAATTTGGTTTGGTTTAAAGACATTTCGAGGTGGCACAAACACTTCTCTAGTAGAATGACATCTATGTGGAATGACAACAGTTTTGCGCTACATGGTTGTGAAGACCATCGAGGCTTTGTGGACAAATTTGTAAAATTTGTACGGTTAGAATCTGATTGGGAATTTGATTAGTAGACAATATTTGGATTTATAGTATTGAAATAATGTTGGGAATTACTGGCATTCATTTTGGGAAAAATATTTTCGAAATTTGTTGGATATCGGTAGTTTATTGACTTATATGCAGAAACATTAGTGTTGGGGAAACACCCCAACAAGTGTATTAACTTGTTATTTTTCACCGTATAGTTTGGTGATAACACCCTGTATGTATGGAGTATGAATGAGCCATAATTAATCCACGAATATATTTATTTCACCCCAGGTAAACGGAAATTTGTGCATTTAAAGCAGCATATTTCAGTTCTTCATTACCCCTTAGTCCAAACTTGGATGGTCGAGCTAAATGTCATTCCGTCACTTCAATCGTGTGTAAACGTTTTCAATTTAATATATCCGTGTCTCCGTCAGTGTTCAGTAAATAGCAGTGTATCAAAGAAGGAAAGAAAGAAGATGTTTTCACCCTCTCAGATAAAACCGACGCGGAACTTTCCCGCGTTATTGTCCCTCCCGAGCTCGTAAGAAAGATCATATTTCAGTTCAGTTCAAGCGTTCACTCGAATAGCAGTAAAACGTGCTGTTCTCCCTCTGGCCAAAGGTCAAATTCCTTTTGGGCCAATTTCTCTTCTTGTATGCACAGATATTTGTAGAATATCTAGTGTACCTCAGTAACCTTTGTTCACACTTGGACAAAGACCTCATTTGGGCAGTTTAACCCAATTCCTCAAAGCCAGAAAGATAGCGTCCCCTTTGGAAAATTGAACGTAATATGGCGGATTGACATTCCTAGTCGAATAATTTCTGCAATCAAGCTGAAAGCGGGATTTTATGGTCTCCGTAAAACAAACAAAAGTTAAGTTGGAAAGTAACTAAGTAAAATCTCTCCTCGCTGAAGATACAGGTAAAGCAGTCAAAGTTCAAAGGTACGATGTGTGAACGTTGCTAAGTTGCAGAAAACTAAATGTATTAAATTAGTTAAAAGACAGAAAACTCAGTTTAAATCACAAAATCAAGAACTTTCGGTAGATATTCACTTTATAAATAACCTGTTTTGTAATATTAGGTGTATGTGTGAAAGGATGAATGCTTGAAATTAGTCTAAGAATTGTATATGTATATTTCTATTTTTCGTATCAAATGCAAGTGCATAATTATATTATTAAAGGAGTTAATAACTAACCTACTTACCGATTTTCAATTCACAACATATGTTTAAAACCCTCACCTTATACAGTCCACTTAATTTGCTTGTGGTCAATTAGACAGTTAATTAGCCACCTACACCTTTATGGCTTAAAGCAATTAATAAAATTAATTTGTTTGTATCGACCAATTACTTTGATTTCATTTTTCTGCGCTTCCGTAATGTTTTTCAAAATTTTCAAATTTTAACGTAGAAGTTTTTCAGTTTGGGTTAAATTGGTACCATTACTGATACGTTGGACCACACTACTCCTAAGCAATTGTAGCCTTCTGCCAGAAGTAAACCAATCTTCTTTTTTATAAGGTCCTGTTCGGGAGAGTTATTTAACCAAACAGTCTAAATCTCGCCTGTCAGCAAAACATTAGATCAAAGCAGCGTTTAAGCTATTCCAATTTATTAATTCTGATCGATTACCAACCGTAATATCTGCTTTCCCAATAAGTTTTTCTTAGCTACAAAAAAACGCTTAAATTACTAATGAGTTAACACCCTGGCCTAAGTTTGAACTTTACTACTTTTACCGATATCCTGATCCTCAACCCCAACTCAAGAGATGCAACTCACACGAGCGTAGTTTCTTGGGAGATATCCGCCTAAAGTAATAAAGTCGAATCTACGATAGATCTGTCAATATTCTAAGTCAAGTGATTTTTAAAGTTAAATAGTTACAGTGCCTTAAACTTCTGAGTGAAATTAAGATAAACTAAGGACACTAAAATAGTTGCCTAATAAGATAACAAAACTTAACCATAAATTAAAACACAACACCGATCTTAAAGAACTTTATTTTAAAATAGGGATTAAGACCTATAATCAAATCAAACTATACCTATGAAAGGACATGCAGAACCGTGTCAATCAACATCTTTGCACACACAACGCTCGTCAAGCGCCATATGATCTCCCAGTAGTGTGTGTGCCACTGCCATAAAAAATGCTAGTTTTAGTAAGCGGGTACAGTGTAAATTCATTAAGTTTTTGACCAATAGACTTTGTTATTATTTTACCGAAGTGCCTTCTTTATTATCTCTTCTCACCTGACGTAGATTGATTCCTAATCTGAGCTACATAACCTGCACGCGATCCAAAGCATGCCGCCACGGATTACTGGTTACTACAATATGTCTATTTAATTCCATATCGTTTAGTACTGAATAAGAATTTAGGCATTTTACTTGATGTTGTTACATGTCAAATTAGTATGAAAACATGTAACAGGTAGAGGTCAAATAAAGTCAGTTATTTCACCTTTAATCCTACATCTATTATGCTAGTCCATCAAGCTAAATATAATAACACTCACTCGTTTAGATACCTGCATGGTTGTCGCATGGCCTTAGCCTTTTATCGAACTGTTCCGGGGAAGATTGAGAGTTCTGTAGTCGTATACGTAACTTGCTTTTCTCGGGCTGTTTGATAGGATCGATCGGGCTTTATGAACATTTTCACTGGCTTAGTATATAATCAATCAATAAATCGTACTGTATTCTGACCATCACTATCGAGGAAACCTTCAAAGTTTTAGGCATTTATAGCAGAGAATTTCAAAACATTCAATAATTCTCTTACCTTCCGAATAATCACCTTCTCGATGACAATATACATTAAAACAGTCTCATGGATGTCAGAAATATTGGTATCGGAGATTGTCGATTATTTTCCTGGATCTGTTTCAGTATTTAATAGGAAAAGTTAAAAATTCATTCAATGTATATTTCTGATATGATAACCTTCAGACTTTAGATGAAACAGCTGACTTAGCCAATAATTGTTGGTTGTCTAACTTGAGGGGTATCTTTGGAATGTTGTCAAGTGTACATGTTTCTCTAGCGATCCTCGTGCGATTTTGATGTGTTTGCGGATCAAGCCAACAAGTAACAACATAATTTATTGATATCCTGCCATCAGTTTGATGTTAAACGGCTGTCTGAGCTTTCGCTTGATGTAAGCAAGCAAGATGATTAGTGGTTGCGTTGTATTCCCTAAATTTGGCAACACCGCCCGGCTCGCTTCGCAGCTGGTTCCAACAGAGACGCAGGCTCTTGGCTAAGGGTGCGTTTAGGCCTGAATTATTACGCCGCGTGTTCATACTTTTAGCGTTTTGGATGTCAAGAGTTTAAAATAGCCGCGGGCCGGAATGAATTAGTTTCTGTTTGATTGGTCATTGCGCATAAGGGTTTTATCGCCGTTTTCTTTGTCCTGCCAGCAATACGAAATATCATACAGCCTTAGGTACGTTTTATTCCGTATTAAGGATGTTATTAAATTTGGTGACAACCATCTTATTGTATTTTACGTGTTGTCGTGGGACAATGTAAAGCTGGCCTATTGGTCGAATTTTTTCTAACCCTTAACATTGAACTTGGCGTTCGAGGTGGACGATCTTGACTTGACCTCGTTCTCTTTCTTGGTAAACCCTTGAATTATGTCCAAAATGTATTAATTCATGCACTTGTTATATCATGCAATATCATCGAACATAAGATAACTTGGGCGTGAAACAGGCATAGCATGACTTTATTATATTCATTACTCTTAGAAGAAGTAATATTCTGGTGAAATGAAGCGTATTGAATAGTAATTGATTATATGGTCCTCGGTATCATGTTGCAGTCGATCACTCATAGCTGATCCCTTTGTCTTTACGGAAACTCGTATTGTATAATAGGTTGTAGGTATATATTTTTTAATAAATTTCTTTGCTGCTTTAAATTTTTGATTACTTAGGACTTTTAAAGTACTACATATGCTAGTGAATTATTTTATAGTAATTGCATAAATGGACACGCTTTGATCTTGCCTAGGGTTTTAATTTTTAAAAGGACAAATTAAGGTAAGACAGCGGACAGATTGTTTAGTTTTCTTTGGGGCTTTTATTATGTCAATTACATATAGGGTGATATGATATTGGCTATAGGGCCTTCGTCATTTTCTCGAGGGCGGCTAAATTACTATGGGGGGTCCTTTTATTATTTTAAATACTCTTTGTGTGGGGAGTGTTGTAAAAGAGGAGGCTGTCTAAAATTGCAGTTGGAGAGTGCTTGTTTAGAGCTTGTTCTCTTTTAGGGTTTTTATTTGGAGCGAAGTAAGTAGCTACCAGTCAGTACGGTTGATTGTTTTTTTGGTACCGACGGCAGCCACAGAGTTACGGGATGTCTAGGTGGGCACTACCTTAAATACCACTGAGAGCAGCCTACGCTCAGAAGGTCGGAGGTGATATCGGCGGAGACCAGATGATATAAGTTTAGGTTAAGTCAGATTTGGTGTGGTACTAGGTACACAAAACACTTGTGATATTTCTACATAAGGTTATTGGTGTGTTGTTAGTATTTTCAGACTTGTATTAGATTGCGTGTTTCATTTCTGTCTGCGTTGTATTTATATAAATATTTTTGGAACTGTTTATATGTAAACAGAGCTCACCAATACTAATCTAAATAAGTATACCTCTGGTAGAGATACTATTTACTAGTGTGGATCAATTAATGCTCATAGTTTTGTCCATATTATATTTTCCTATTCAATTTAATATATATCGTTGTAAATGATAAACATTGTCGTTCTGACTGATGAACTATCTGATTATAATAATTTTACGTAATGGTACTTCATAACGGATTCGTTAAGATCTATTTATGTACAGCTGCGACACGTATACCATGGTAGATGCGCACAAGGTTTGGTATTATACTGATAAATCTTATGATGTGATGATAGATAACTTATGCATAGTGCGTTTCTCATTAATTTGTTGAAATTGATTTGGATCTTTCGTAGTCATTTGTTATGTTATATTGTTACTTCCTATATGATCTAATTCTATATTTATGAGCATATATCAGGTTATTATTTGTTTCCAATTAGGCTTGTTTACATGTCATTTATATTTATATCATATTGTTTATTGAAAGAAACATGACAACACTTGAACGTCAAGCCTAACGAGCGCCCAATAAACTTAAACCTGCACAAACCTACCGTCTTTTATTTGCTCTGAAATACCTCAACCAAACAAGTTTAGTTGACAGTCGTTTGATTTTTAATCGCCCTTAAGGCAGCGAATTAATGCGCAGCGTTTTTAATTAGTTATTATTGATAACAATACTCAAGGTGTGTAATAACTAATATTTAAAAGATTTTGATTTTGTGTTAATGATTTCACCATATTTCCGAATACAAATATTCTTACAAAAGACATCAAGAGGAAAATGTTGCTCGAATTGCTTTAATTAAATTTTGGCGTTTTGGGTGATTTTAAATTGGTTAAAGGTTTCGCACAATATTTTTACTGTATATTTCACTCCTATTTTGTAATACAACACAACTAAAACGACTATAGAATTTACGCGTGAAAATTAATCTGACAAAAGGATGAGCTGGTCTATGGCCGCCGCGTCAAAGGTCGCCTGCCAACATGATTGTTTTATTTGTATCATGGCCTGCCGATATTCTGCTAGTTTTCGCGCAGGGAAGGAGACACACCGTTGACATGCCGCCGCGGAGAGTGATCCTTCTTATCATATAGTTTTGCCCAAATACATAATAAAAAGATAAAGACTGATGTACTATACTGCTAACGTGCTAACACTCCGTTGAGGTTATGTGTTGGTGTCATACCCAATTGTGCAACAACTGAAGCCAGATTATCAGAAAATGGCGCGTCGAAATGAGGATCCCTTATTGGCTAAATTTGTAACGTGCGCAGTTTTCCCTGCTGCTGTCTTGTTTGAGCATTTACGTTTCTTTGTTTTTTGCTTCGTATGTTGTACTGAAAGTATTTTGAAATAGTTTTATGTCATTTAAATTACCCTTAACGCAACGCATTATTAAATTGGAATTTTAAAAGCTATATCTGTTGTAAAGTCATCGGTACGGGTGGGCAAGAAATTGAATAATCGATTAAACGCTTAATATTTTAGCAAATAACTGAATAATCGATTAATCGAAATAATCGATTATCGATATTTTCTGTAATATTAATCGATAAGTCGATTAATCGGTAATTTCTTAAAAGTGAATCGAATAATCGATTATTGTCGCCCACCCCTAATCCCATAATATTGTCAAAGAGGAATTTGGGCGCTTCCCTGGTGCGTACTACTGGCGGCGTTCCTCCTTGAGCTGGGGGTTGTATATCAGATGGAATAACGACTCGCTTAATTCGAAACAAACTGTACGTATATTGGTCTTCAGATACAGGAAGGTATGTACTTAGAATGAAAACTATGACTGAATACAATTTACCAGAATGGCGTAAAACGCATGACCATTCGCTGAGGACTGACTGGACTCGACCTATTCGGCTCCCTTGAGTTTACTTTTAGTTTAAATTGTTATGAGCGTTATAATAATAATTCGTTTTAGTTATATTGGTATGCTTTAATTAGGTTTCACTTTTATCTATGGTTCACTTTACTTTTTACTTTAAGTTTTACGTTACTTTTACACTTTACTTTTACACTGACGTCACTATATAGGAGGTTCGATCTTGGTTCCCAGAGAAGCGTTTGGCCTTAATTAAAAGGGAACTACCTAACCAGAAAGTCAAGATCGGGAGGTTGACCTTGGTACCAGAAAAGCGTTTGGCCTTAATTAAAAGGGAACTACTTAACCAGATAGTCAAGGTCGGGAGGTTTGATCCTGGTCACCAGAAAAGCGTTTGGCCTTAATTAAAAGGGAACTACCTAACCAGATAATCAGGATCGGGAGGGTTTGAGCTTATTACAGGAGGAGCGTTTGGCCTTAATTAAAAGGGAACTACTCAACCAGATAAGTTGTCGTCTACTTGATTTGCTCGTTCTTTTATACTAAATTTTGTTGATATTTGACTGATTGTTTTTAAAACATGTTTAGATAATACTCATAATATTTGATCCTTCAATGTCAAGTATCAAGTTCAAACATTAGACTGAGTGTTCTTTTGTTATTACGCTTTCTAGTTTACAATATTGTAGTAAGTGAAACTGAAGCTGAAATTTCGGTAGAACCATTATTGCTGATGCAAGACTGATGTTATTATAAAAAGAGGTAATACATACTTTGGCTGAATCAGCAGATACAAATTTATAATTTAGTTTTAATTTGTAAATATGGCTTTGATATTACCTTGGGATAGTCAGAATATAAGCAAGTGTTTTTGAACAACAGCTGCACTGATGCTTCTATATTTTCTACTAGTGTCGTCCCTATTAGATTAATTTTTAAAAATAGCGATAGCTCTGAAATACATGTATGGCAAAATTGCAGGCCCTCATCAACGCGTTTCTGTTGTCCGCTTAACATTCATTTTGCTCGTGAGACTCCTTAATTAACCGTTGCAAAAACAAAATTTGGATCATCGAATTAAAAATTAAAAACCCTTTTTTTACAACGAAGGAGGCCTTCATTTTCAAAATCATTTTTTAAAATGGTTTAAGAACATACAAATTATTTTTATACATGGTTTTTATCGTTAGTGATAATTGATACACCCTATATATAAATATAGATGATGAGCCAAAAATTCAACAATTATTTGTCTAAAACACGATATATTAAAAGTGTAATACTTAATAACTTTTATGTCTTATTTCTGGTAAACCTTATTATGGCCAGATTTCCTAGAAATTCGACCAGTGTGCACCGGGTCCAAAGGTCACATGCCAGTATCATGCTAGTTTTCGCGCGGGGAAGGAGACATACCGTTGACGTGCCGCCGCGGAGAGTGAATCTTCTTATCGTAGTTAATATTCGCTGCTTAAGGTTTCTCAAGACCGAGGATCTTCTACTTTGTGACTGCGTATTATGAAATCCCTTAGGTCTAATTATGAAAAATTTGCTTAGGCGTTAATTTTCTTTAATTTGTATTAGAGGCAGTTTACATTTTTCCAATCGTATTAAGCCTGTCTTCAGCCATTGCACTTTCGTATGATCTGTAAACTGTTTCCTGTTTGTTATAAAATTTTCAAGGTCCTTACTAGTGCTTCGGTCTCGCCGAGACGAGACGAGACTACTGAGGTCTCGGTCTCGAATCTTCGAGTCTCGTCTCGGTCTCGCCGATACTAGACATTTTGTAATCTCGGTCTTGGTCTCGGTCTCGCCGAGAGTCTCGTGCACTTCAAAAAAAATTTCTTTTTTTTGAAAACCTTCCCAATAATCGGTATTATAAATTCGACCTATTTTCGGATATTACCACGTTAATGAATAATAATTAAATTTTTTAGGTTTTTTCAGATAAATAATTTCAATAACCTCACAAAGTGCCGATTTTTTTTTAAGCAAAATTAATTTAAACAACAAAGTCACAAAAAAATCTTTATAGAGGTAACAAAATTGGTAGGGATGTTGGCAAGTAAAAAAGATATCAGAGACTAGAGTAGTCACTGTAGTCAGAATAGCCTACTCTACATAATATTTTATATTTTCGAAAGTAAACCCTTTCATGAGGCGCATTGCTGAGTAAAAAATATAAATGATTGTAAATAAACCTGGCAGAGAGCGGAAAGATTATTGGCTATTGGCTGCAAGTGAAGGACTCTGTTTGAAAGGACTAAGTTTACTTTTAACATACCTACCTACGTAAGTAAACTACTTTTTTATAAGGAAAAATAAATTAAAAAACATATTAAAATAAAAAAACTGCATAGTAACGCTCCTCTGGCTAGTATAGTTTTTAGGTAAATTCCCGGCGGGTGAGTGAATTTCAAATTATTATAATCTATATAGGACCTGTTTTGAAAATATTTTTTTTTGTGTTACTCATAATTATAGGTAGGCAACTAGTAAATTGTACTTTAGATATGTACATACTTTATTAGATTTCTTTGATTTTCGTGTACTTATATATTTTTTATTTTTGTACGTTACCTATAATTTAGACCTGATTTGAAAATATTTTTTTTGTGTTACTCATAAATATAGGTAGGCAACTAGTAAATTGTACTTTAGATACGTATATACTTTCCTAGGTTTCTTTGATTTTCGTGTATTTATTTTTTTTTTATTTTTTATACGTTACCTATAATTAAAAAAAAAACAATCCATTATTTTCGTACTATCCTACTTATAAACTATTTTTATTTCAACGCTCGAGTCACGAGACTATCGAGACTAACGTGACGATACTCTCGGTCTCGAACCTTGAAGTCTCGGTCTCGGTCTCGAGTTATAATTCCTAGTCTCGTCTCGGTATCGGTCTCGAATTTCGAGACGAGACGAGGCGAGACGAGATCGAGACTAGTCTCGTCGAGACCGAAGCACTAGTCCTTACTACTGAAGAAATCTTCTTTTTTCATTCGATATGCGCCAAAACGCAGACTTTACTTTTTCGAATCTTTAATCATACCTAGCCAAGCATCAGGAACGAAAATGTTGCCATAATATTTTTACCTTTTTTATAATTGCGAAGTTATGATCTCATGAATTATTGCTATGACCACTAACAAAAAATGTTTGCTCGATTTCTTTTAGATTATCAGATTTCTGTAGGTAATCCGATAACATTAGCACCATCTTAATGTTATGATTTTGCCCTCCACATGCGTCACTATAAACAGTAACATATACGTATGACAGGCGTAGGGAAATTTTCTTTCATATGCTTGAAGAGGAAAGAAGCGATTTCTTCTGTACCTCGTGAAGCTTTATTTTCGGCTCATATGTACATAAATCTTTTATTGGAATCATGGACCCCTAAGTTGTACGCCCACATCTGACGTTTATAATATGTGACGCCCGTTATTAATACCTGCGCGGCGTTGCTAGCGTCTTCTATAAATCAAAAGTGAGGACATACCGGGTTGGATCTTGTCTGCATTCTCTGACAGAGCTCCACTTCAGCAATTATGCGGTACCTCTGTTCATGAATGATCAAAGTGGATTGAAGTTCTGCGTTATATTTGCCACATCTTTGTATTAAAAACTTCGCTAAAAGCAAAAATGGATAAGGGAACAATGGATTCAGTTTCAAACCTATCCTTGTACAAGCCATACAGCTTACCAATAATAAGCTCCGGACTTAAATACTTTCTGCTTTTATTATCCATTCTGCTGCAATGTGATCGATAATCTGGGAACTCCTTGATGAAATTACATAAGTAATTTATATCAGCAGGTTTACTCTTATTAGTCTGCTCGTGTTTACCTCTCTTATCCTCTAAGTGGGCTCGGTCTACAGATTTTTTTTTCAGAGCGTTAATAATAGTTCCATCGCAGATCAATAATGTATCTTTAAAATAACAAACTTTTACCTCAACACTGGTGTTATTTAACATATAGATCATTGTGCAATTTCTCCTAGAATTTTCATTTTTGGTGTATTTCCTTTTTTTAATAATCGATTTAATTTGGCCTGCTATAAAAGCATTTTAAGACCCCAAGAATCCGACGCCCTTGCCTTCACTTTTTTCTTTTGGGGTGATATATTCCTCTTCTTTCATTCCTTTTTAATTTTCTTAAATTCCTTTTTTGTTGATCTGGTATTCGTTTTCTTTTTCTAGAACAAAGTTTGGCTCTATTTTCCGTTTCATATTCATTTCTCTGCACCATTATGCTGGTTTCATCTGAAGTAACGAAAGTACCGTTGTACAATATATCGGATAGCCAAACTCAAGCCGAGTACCAATAACATTTTAGCCTATTCCACAACTGTATCAAACCACTGTGAGTGGCAGATTTGCTTATGCCACATGCAATTTTCTATCTCTTGCCTAATGTTAATGGCTTCATGAAAAAGTAAATATCATGTATTATTTTTTACCTTGCCTACTTTGGTTTCCATCGAAGCGAGCAAGACGATGTATCGTAATCTGGATCGTTAGATCTGCCAGAAATCTTAAAAGCATCACTACATTCCGAATCACTTTCCGCTATATTTGATGATTTGGGCAATATACCACAAAACTAATATTTGATCTAGTCTTCTTTTTCTTCTTCTTCATCAGCCCCTGTCAATCCATTGTCGGATATAGGCCTCTTCCAGGTTTATCCATGCCCCGCGATCTCTCGCTAATCTCATCCATTGTTCTCCTGCCACCGTTCTGACATCGACTATCCATCTCTTTTTCGGTCGCCCCACATTTCTTGTTGTTCCTCTTTGGGTCCATCTATCTGGGTCCTGTCTCCCCACATGTCCGATCCATTGCCACTTCAGCCTTGCTACCCTTTTCACAACATCCGTCACTTTGGTTCTATCACGTATCTGTTCATTTCGTATTTTGTCCCTTAAGGTGACTCCCAGCGTTATTCTCTCCATGGCTGTATGTGCGACTCTCAGCTGCTCAGCTGCTCTTCGTGTTATTGCCATAGTTTCCAAACCGTAGGTGAGAACCGGCAAAATACAGCTGTCGTAGGCTTTCTTCTTTAGTTTTATGGGTACCTTTTTATCTTTAAAAATAAAGTTCATGTTTTCGAGTGCCACCCATGCCAAATGGATCCTGCGTTTGATTTCCGCAGTTTGGTTTTCTATGCCCAGCTTGATTTTATGTCCTAAGTATATGTAATGTTCTACATTCTCTATGGTAACGTTGTCCATGGTGATGTTACATTAATTTTTGCTCATTCTTTTGGTCTTGTTTAGGTTCATTTTTAGGCCTATTTTCTTGGATTGCTCGTTTAACTCATTTAGCATGTTGTTCAGTTCTTGAATTTTGGTGTTCATCAAGACTATATCATCTGCAAATCTGAGGTGATTGAGGTATACTCCATCAATGTTTAGGCCCTTGTTTTCCCATTCAAGCATCTTAAAAACATTCTCCAGTGCTAGGGTAAATAGCTTGGGAGAGCTGGTATTCTGGTATCCCCCTGTCGTACTCCTTTGCCAAGTGATATTTTGTCGGTTTTAAGATCGTCGTCTATCTTTACGTGAAAGGTTGCCTTCTCATAGATATTCATAATAAGGGTAGAGTATCTCGAATCGATTCTCGCGTCCTCCATTGCTGTTAGAAAAGACCAGGTTTCAACGCTGTCAAAGGCTTTCTGGTAGTCCACAAACGCCAGATGTAGGAGTGTGTTGTATTCCGTTGTTTTCTCGATGACTGCTTTAATTGTTTGCAGATGGTCTGTAGTGCTAAAGCCCTTTCGAAAGCCTGCTTGTTCTACCGGTTGGTAGGAGTCTATGCTCATCTTTCTTACCGATGTTTGTGCTGCCCCATAGTGTCGTGTGCATTCGCGTCGCGGCCCAAAATTAGTTTTAGTTTCGTAGTCAGTCGATTGTTGATAATTCTAGTGAGAAGTTTATATAGGCTTATTGGTCTATATTTTTCTATATTTGAACGATCCCCTTTTTTGTAGGTTAGCACGACTTCGGCATTTTTCCATGGTTCCGGAATTTTTCCCTCTATCAGACATTTGTTTAACAGCATTCCTATTGTCTCTATTAGCGTTTTTCCACCCATCTTTAGCATTTCTGGTGTTATTCGATCTTCTCCCAGACTCTTGCCGTTTTCATCTGTTGGAGTGCGTATTTAATTTCTGATGGTGATATTTCCGGCATGTCTTCTGAGACTACGTTTGTAGTGTATTTAGGTGGTCAATTTGGGCTTGGTATAGTTGTTTGGTAGAGCTGTTCTTAGAATATTATTTGTATTTCCCTTCTAATTTCTTGTTTGTCTGTGATTAGGATTCCTTGATGTTTTTTATTTTCACAATTTTGTTTTCCCCTCTCTTGGTTCGATCTTAGAACTATCATGCCTTTATTTTTCTCCATAGTTTCCAAGATTTTTGTTTTCTCTTAGGTCTTTCCTTATTTCTTTTTTCGTTGTCTTATTTAGGGTATTATATTCTGGGGAATCTCTGTCAGTTTTTCTTCTTTTTCTTATTAGTTCTATCATCTCGGGCTTTAATTTAGTATCTGATCTCTGTCTTATCTTACTGCATATTTTCTTTGTGGCTGTAGTTTTGCCATGCGATATTTTATTGAGGATTTCATCTATGTCCTTATCCTGAAGTGCCGGTGGCTTTAGCGATTTCTCCAATTCTTTTTGATGGGTTTCCTGATTGAGTTGCAGGGCATATCTTGTAGGGAATGTATGTCTGGTGACTAGTCTTCTCCTTTCTATGTTGGTATTGATTTATATCTTGGCACGCACTAGTTTATGGTCGCTTCCTGTGTCAAACCTGTTTAGCACTGTGACATCTTTGCAGATGGTGTTTCTATTAGCGAGGATGAAGTCTATTTCATTTGTCACCAGTCCGCCTGGGCTTCGCCACGTCCACTTCCTTTGCGTTTGTTTTTGGAAGAAGGTGTTCATACAGTAGAGTTTTTCGTTGTTTAAGAAGATTACGAGCGTATCTCCTCGTTCGTTCCGTTCTCCCTGACCAAAGTTCCCCACGTAGCATGTGTCACCTGGTTGTTTGGTTATTTCCTACCTCGGCGTTAAAGTCCCCGGTAATCATTACATATTGAGTGTTTTCTGGCCCGGGTAATATCTTCATATCGTTCTTCTATTAATTCGTTGCTCGCTGTGCTTGTAGGTGCGTAGCAGTGTATCAATTGGATAGTGTATATTTTGTTTAGGCTTATTATCAGATATACCACCCTGTTTGATATTGCTTGGTATTTAGTGATGAGTTGTTTGAATTGGCTGTTAACGATAAAAGCCACTCCCCCCTGGCTATAGTTGGTCTCGGAGTTGTTTTGAAACAGGTTGTGTCCAGAATTTAGAGTAGTCATTTTTTCTCCTTGCAGCCGTGTTTCACATAGCCCTACTATGCCCTACTTAATATTCCTCAGTTCTTCCTCTAGTTCCTCTAAGTGATCGTTTGTTTTCATCGTCCTAATATTATAAGTAGCAATGGATATATTCTGCTTTGATTTTGTGTATTTCGTCGATCTCTTGTTTGTTGGTTAGGCACCTCTTCCACTGGACCCTTTATATATTACTATGTATGACATATGCGCATTAATCATAAGCATGGCAACACCTACTTTAATGGTTCAATGTCCCAGAATATGCCTACAGGAACATACATACAAACCCCATTTAAAAACCACTAATACACTCTAAGTAAACTATGTTTGTGTACAAATTGAACTTGACTGTATACCGGTTTATGCGATGCTTACCAACGTAAAAAGTTAACAACATACATACATACTAACTGACCATAGAGCAACATAAATTAATTGATGCAAATCAATTGAGTAAATACTGAAGGAACTATTAATTGATTGCTACGTCGAATAATGTCTAAAGGGCAAATTTGAATTTTCTTGTTTGGCTTGCTATTCGAAATAGCTATTAATGCAGCTAGATACTAAAGACTTTATTTTGTGTAGCAAGTGGATTAGATGAACAGATCTCGAGTTACACAAAATGGTCTTTCGTAATGTATTTCATATGATTTAATTTCCATTTTTGAAAATTTAGCAACCTTCTGAAAATAGAAAAATATATTTTTTAATATCTTCAAAGCCAAGTAGTAGATGCATTTTGTAGAACCTTGTGCAACCAGGAATGTAAAGCTTTACTTTTCGTAACTAGTTACATAAAGAAAGACTTTTCAAAACTCCAATCAGTTATGAAAAGTGCCAAAATTAAACAACGGTATATTGTCACAAAGAAGATTTGCTACTTGATCGTAGCTTTCTGTGCTCTTTCAGGTTGCGTAGCTCAGATGATGATGAAGACCAAAACTCAATTGGATTCAAAACAAACGTACATCTATTGATGATCAGGTTTCGTAAAAAATATCAAAAGGGTGTGAAACGCATGACTATTCGTCGAAGACTGATTAGACGCGACCTATTCGGTTTCCTTGAGGCAATTTGAGGTTTCCTTGAGGTAATTTGAAGTTTCCTTGAAAACACTTTTAAGTTACGTTGGATTTAACAGATTTACTTTATTCACTTTCTATTGGCGTATTTAATTTGAGTTGATTTTAATTAGGTGATTAAGGAGAAGTTTATTGAGGCATTTCCCGTAAAGATACAAAATGCTAAAAAAAATTAACCCCTCAGAGTTTTTCTCGTAAAGGTACCAAATAACTCTGGTTGAACACCTAAGAGCCTTTCACGTAAAGGTACTAAATAGCTCTAGATGAACGGTGGGATGAACTTGTTGCCAGTAAGCGTTTGCCGTAAAGGTACTACGAACTGAGCTAAGTTGTCGTTTACTCTGCTTGCGCGCTCTTTTATACTAAAATTTGTTGAATGTTTAATATATGTTTCTAAAACATGTTTAGATAATAAGCATAATAATTGTCCTTCAAGACCACCTATCAAGTTCAAACTTTAGACAGAATCTTATTTTTTATACTAGTCTGTAGCTCATAATATTAAACAACAAGTAGTTTAAAAACGAGTCAGACAATTTGTTGTAGACGAGAGGAGCAAGTCAAACGAGCGTTTCAAGAGGACACCGTTACGTTAGAAAAATTAAAAATCTAAGATTAATCGAAGAGGACACCTACCAAGTGGAGTTTTTGAGAAAAATGCCCGGAAAACAGATGAGGGTGAAAAAATATCCACACTAGTTGAATCTGGTACAGGAAGAAGATTTTTTTCTAGTTCGCGAAAGATTCTGCGGAATTAACATTTTCTTAGGTTGTCACCCTTGAAATAATAATTTTTTATTTTAAGAATCTTGTTATTTTCTTAATTTTTAAGCAAGTTTGCCTTTTTCAATTTCTAAGCAAATAAGTATTCAAATTACCTAGCTTTTTTTGCTTTGTTAGCTTACTTAGCTTTATGTTATCGCTATATATAATTTTATCAAAACACTAGTTTATATATTTTTTAAATAAATATTTGTGTCAAAAAACCCATTATCCTTTTTAAATTGGTTATTGGCACGTTTTATTTCATTATTTCAAATAGCCCCGATGCGTGAGGTTATTTGGAATGACGATTAAAACAATATATGTGATTTTGTGTGCTATTTTTGGGAACAAAATTATTGGGCCCATATTTTTTAATCATACTTTAAATTCACAGCGTAGAGTTTTTAAATAATATTAAACCCCTACTTAAAAACGAAATACCTAGAGGATCGAGCAAATTTAATTTGGCAGCAAGATGGTGCACCCTATCACAAAGTTCAGGCAAAAAGGAAGTATTTCAATGAACATTAGAGACAGAGTGGATTGGGACAAAAAGGCAACTAAGCTTGGCCACCAATTAGTCCAAACCTTTATCCTCTTGACTATTTCTTATGAGGTACGTTGGTTGATTTACAAGCATAAATCATTAATATCGGAAGAATTGGAAAAGGTATACAATATATGAACAACGAGACTGAATTCCGTTCTTTACTTAGTAACTATATACACTACTTGGATTATCCAAAATGGGAGACACATTCAACTGTAGTATTTCTTTCTTGCAGAATAAAATTATTGTATTGTAAAGATTATTGCAAACAAACATAGATTGACGTGAATTGATTAAAAATTAATAAATAATCATTTACTGAAGAAGATCGGCAATAAGTCCGAAACGTTTAACAGACCCACCTTGTTATGCGAGAGTACATCCACCCCACAGTTCGGTTAAGGGTCTTAATTACACCAATAGGAATGCACAAAAGTGGCAGTTGATGGGCGGAGCTAGATAAGCCAGGGGAACGCATGGCGCTCTGCTCGCTTCGGGGGCGCAACCAACTAGAACTAACCCAAGACTTGCCCAAAATCAGTTCTAATCTAGCAAAAAAAAGTTACTGGCTTTGATTTTACATTATTCAACTTTCATAAATTGCATCTAGCTTCACCCATTAACTGTCACTTTTATGCATTCCTATTGGTTTAATTAAGACTCATAATGGTACTGTGGGATGGATGTACTTTCCCCCCTGTTATATATCGTTAAATTCAGTTTTGTATGCTTTATTTAGATCCGACATAATCCATAGAGGGTTACGTTAAAAAAAACCGAAAAATTAAGGATTCAAGAAATTTGACAGTACGTACAGCAACATTTTGCAACAGAAAAATTTTGCATTAAAAAATAAATAAATTACATATTTATTTATTTTTTCAGTGCAAACAGAATTTCAATAGTTTTTAATGCCTTAGAAACGTCAATTTAAATATACATATATTTTTTGGTTTTTTTTAACGGTAACCTTTATGGATTATGTCGGATCTAAATAAAGCATACAAAACTGAATTTAAC